>JAYMTH010001190.1:0-15891 GCA_036897465.1 Pelargonium australe | reverse complement strand
TTCTCTACTTTTTCTTAACGTGACAACCGCATGACGTTTAAATTAACTCAATTTATCAATGAGATCATTTTGTAATAAAATTTTATAAGTGAATGACCAATTTTTATTTATTTATTATTATTATAAGAAAATGACCAAATTGAAATTACAAATAAATTGGGTATCAAATCGAAACAAAATAGATAGTTAGGGGACCAAAATGAAATTGATGTCTTTTTTGTTAGTGGCCGAGCCCATATGAGCCCACAACCAGATTTCCTAGCAGGCCCAAAAAAATAACTTAAAGCCCATTTACCTCAATTAGGCAAATACATAATTAGAACCGTTGAACTCGGACGATTCAGACCTGGGTGACTCAGTCACAGATCGTTCTCGAAACTTGAAGAGCCCGCCTGTTGCAGAGCATGACAAGAAATTCAAATTGAGAGAGAGAGAGAGAGAGAGAGAGAGAGAGCCCAAAATTGCAGTGAAGAAATGGCTCAGAGAAACGAAGTGGCAGCGAAGACAGTGAGGAAAGCTTTGAGGGACATATCGAACAAGACCAACAGCAAGAAGATTCACTGCAAGAGCAATGGAGGCTCAAGATTTTCCAGAACCGCGAAGAAGAAAAACCCTAATATGGAGGAAGAGGAGGAGGAAGTAGAGGACGACGCGCTCGATAGCCTGTTGCTCGTCCAGTCCGATCTCTCCGCTGTTGTTCACCAGGTTATTTCCATTTCTAGATTCGTGCGTTGCTTTTTATAATTCTCGATTTCCTGTTCGATATCGATGTAGAAAACTGGGTAGTCGTTAGATTTTGATTTCAAGTGAATCTGAATGAGAAAGTTTTTTATTTTTGAATTTTTGGTGTCTTCTCTTTGTTTTAATCGACCAGGTTCTGGGTTTTTTGGTTGATTAGTTTTTGAGCATTTTGATTGTTGTTTGTTTCAATTAGCCTGTAAACTGAAAAAGGGTAGATGGTGGATTAATTCAATTTTGTTGTTTTTATTATGTGAATAAAGTTTGAAGATATTTTCAGTTTGTTTATTAAAATGAATTATATATTGAGTGTTAGATTGTTGGATAGGAGTTCAAAAGTATGTATAATAGTGAGACTGAGACAGAAAAAAAGATGGGATTTGGAGAGACTTGTGAGAGAGAAAGGGGCTTAATTTATCTGTTTTGTTTTGAGGAATCTGGCGAAAAGGAAGGGAAGTTATAAAAATAGGTTCCATTTCTCGAGCCCTTTCAAGCAATGGTTCTTGTGATTCTAAGTTTATTGTTGTTGGAAGCCTTATAGTTACATTTTTCATGTAAAGAGATCTAAAACTAATTGTTAACATTGGAATATATGGGGGTGATACAATGACGAGCAGGCTGAAAACCTATTACTATATGTTTTTGATATAGAAAACTGGGAAGTCATTAGATTTTGATTGCAGGTGAATCTGGCTATGGTAGCTTTTGATTTATGAATTTTTGGTGTCTTCTCTTTGTTTGAATCCACTAGTTTCTGGGTTTCTCGGTTAAGGAGTTTTTAGGTGTTTTGATTGTTATATGTTAATCAGCTGGTTAACTGAAAATGGGTAGTTGTTGAGTAGTAGCTTGTAGAAATGGCAAGCTTAGTGGTTGCATTTTTCATGTAAAAAGTTCAAAAACATATTGGTATATGTTCTTGAGTAGTAGCATGTTAATATTGGAATATATGGTGATGTGATATTGCCGTGCAGGCTGTGAAAACCTCGGAATACTGACCTTGTTTGTGGCACTATTAAGGAATAGTATATATTTTCAACAAGGAATTAGTTAGATGCTTCTGGCAGTAATATCTGAAGCAGTGATTTTCAAGTAGGGATATGCAACTATATCGGTGCTGATTCACGTTAAACAGGTGTTTTCATAGCCTTTTGAATATAGCAACCAATCGGATTGGCTGTTATTACTTATTAGTCATGATCTGGAGATAAGATTTGTACAGCGTTGTATTGTGAACATATGAGATATGACGTTGCAACAGCTAATCAAAAAATGGTTAATGTAATTGCTAATATGCTTCTGAAAATGTTGCGAATTTATGATGTTTTTTGTTGCGTGATTACATATTACTATAATTTTTCGTACCTATAAGCAAACTGATTTCCTTGCAGATTGATGAACTTGTTGCACGGGCATTCAAAGTCAACACAACAAGCAAACACGGGAGGAGTGAAATCAAATCATTTAAGCGAGTCTTGTCTGACATGCTTTCTACTTTAAAGGTCAATATTCTAGCTAATTTTGTCAATATATGTTACTGTTACATTATACACGATTACACGAAGTCAAACTATTGATTGTTTTGTTCTCAAAACTCCATATGCAGCCATGGGTTTCCCGGTTTGAGAAGGCTCTAGCTGATCCTCCTATGGAGCTTCAGAATCAGTTGGTAGAATCTCCGATTTGTAAAACCATTAAAGCCGTTAATGCAGATGGAAGTAGTGATGTTGGCAGTCCAGACGAAACCGACTTGGACTCTTTAATCTCTCCTTCTCCTCTCGTGTCTTGGCGCGGTGACTGTACTATCAAGAGAGGTAGACAGCTATTTGTGCTTACACCTATGCCTATCGCTAAAGGTTTATCTTCCCGACATCAAGAATCTGCAAGATCGGTTTTTGAGAGAATTGCTTCTAATAATACTATTGAGTTACAGTCGTTATATGCTATTTCTGGAGATGCAAATGATGATTTGCTCGAAGGCGTAGTAGTAAAGCCGACGCCTAGGAAAGCTTCTGATTTGGTTGTGACGGAAACTATATCTCATAAGGAGGAGGAGTTACCTTCTCCGGCTATGTTTTCAAAAAGAGATCACTCCTTCCTCGTTATGACTCCACGCCTAAAGATGTCACCTCCTAAATCTTGTGTTGTGCTCGAACCCATCTCCGAGTGTTCTCACCAAGACAACATCAGGGCTCGTAAGCCAACTCCATATCCCATAAGAACTCTAGATATCAATGATTCTGATTCTTCTGAAACCTCCCACAAGGAAACGTCGTCAGAGAATCTGGCATTGAAGTATCCAGAACTTTTGGGGATACAACAGGCGTACAAAGCGGGAGCTAGAAAGAAAGCAATGGAAGAATCATCGGATTGGTTCATGTCACCTCCTAAAAGCTGTATTTTAATGGAACCACCCGATGAAAAATCATTGAAGGATCCAGCAAATGAGATCCATCAGCAAACAAAGCTGTTGTCTTCATTGAAAGAAACCGATATACCCATCTGCCATCAAACTCAGAAGTCTCGTAGCCAAGGTATGGTTTGTGTCTTCCTTTTCTTCACTATGCAACTAAGAGTTTAAAACAGTAAGTTGAAAACAATTTAAACAAACAATGTTTTGTTTTTCTACAGGCTTTGCATTGGAGAGCACTCCTATGTGGAAGGAGCCCGAAAGCACAATCCGGAGAGGCAAGCCTCCGGGTGAGAATACGCTGAAGAAGGAACTGTGGACAAGATTTGAAGCAGCAACGACGAACAAGCTTTCTTTCAATGCGCCGATTCTCCCAAAGACTATGCAAAAGGGATTTCTTGACTTGCTAGAGGAGGTTTCTTGTGATGAGTCAAGTCCAGTGTCTGAGGGTTTGATGAGATAACAAACATTTTGTTTGTTTCACAGCTGAAGCAGTGAAGCTGCATATAGGAATTATTTCTATGAATATGCAAAATGTTGTCAACTATTGTATGATTTTTGTCAAAATTGAAGCCATTTTGGAATCTATCTTAGTGTTGTAACTTGTAAGGCAATGAGGGGATAAAAGTGGAGAAATTTTGGTTTTGTAAGGAGATGGTTGGTGTTGGAGAAAGCATTTCATTAAATATTATCTGCTTTGTTTAAATATTCACCATTACATAGAGTTGGCAAATTTAGGGTTGGGTTCGGGGAGTTGAACCCTAACCCGACTCGTCCATAGACGGGTTTCGGTTTGGTCGGGTAAGGATTAGATCGGTTTTGAGCTTTAGGCATAAATTACATTGAATATATCGGATATGTTTGCCCTGATCCAACCAACTTCGAGTTGGGTTAGGGTTGGTTAAAAGTAGGGTTGAGTGTCGGGTGCCTGTGGGTTTGGGTTCGAAGTTCTTATTTGTGGCGTAGACTGTATGATATATAAGCATATTGTACCTGTGATGAATTGTGATTCAACAAAGTCATTAAATGAAATAATTGATGTGTCACTCTACATATTGGACAAATATACACATTATAAACAGAAATTCGAAAATCCGATTCGAAGCTCTTTTGGATCGGATTAGGTTTAGTATTTGCCAATTCGTTCTCGTAACAAATCTAATCAGAACATGATTCGAAATCCGAGATGTCACCTCTATTAGAGGGATGTGGACGATAGAACACAACAGTTTGTAGCAATAAGTACTAAGAAAATAAAGAATTGTGGCCATTATGAAAGTAACTTAAACTAAAGGGGTATAAGCACAAATAACCCCTTCTTTAAACACACGTTTCTCTCTTACAGCTTCTTCTGCTTCGAAGCTCGTAACTCGTCCGTTACTGACTCACTAAACCCTCACTCTCCACAAACTGCTCCTTAAACCCTAACGACCTCTGTTTCTCTCTCCGCAGCAATAATGGCAGAACTGAGTCAGCTGACTCGGTACATAGAATCGTTCGTCGATTCGTCTCGCTCTCCGAGCCAGCAGGTCCGAATTCCTTTAACCGATTCCTTTTTATCACAGCAGCTGGTGATTTTTGCTTTATATTCGAATTGCTGTTTCAAAAATTCGCAATGTAGCTTCTGTTGAACATTCTATTTGTTTTCAGAATTTTATGATGAGATTTGATTATGCTATGAATTGGAGTTTCTGTGAATTTACTCATTTTGTGTGTGTCACAGGCTGCGAGTTTGAACTCAATAGCTTCGCTTGTAAAGAACGATGAATTGACTATATTGGAATTGGTATGATTCTATATTGAGCAATTTCTATAAGCTAAAATGTTGTTTTGTTTTGTTATGTGTTTGTGATTTCATTTTTGATGATACTCAGGTCAGAGAGATGAGCATGTATTTGACCACAACCGATAGCATCATTCGATCAAGAGGTACTTTTGTCCGATTATATCTGAATGTATTCAGTGATGATTCGATTTGGTGTTTTTTGTTGGAATCAATTAAGAAAACTTTATTGTCTTCGAGTGCATGAGCAATCTCGAACAAGACATGCAATTAATGGATATTTCGAATAGTTGATGTTTTTTTCTCGGGTATTGTGTAATTGATGGATAATTCAAACACTTTTGTAACGATGCGTCTCTCTTTTCAGGTTTCCTTCTTCTTGCAGAATTGCTTGCAAGTCTTGCTTCAAAGCCACTTGATGACGCTACTATACATAGCCTGATTGATTTCTTCACTCACAAGCTGGTAAGTTAGGCTCATATTCCTAAACTTTATCAACTTAGGGGAGGTTCCAATGTAAATATACTTTTTTGCCATCTAATGTCTCATTTGGGTGGAATAATTGTGTTTTCACCATTGGAAATACAATTACATGGCTGTATGTCTTGTAGTATTCTGCAAACAAAATAAGGTAGATGATATTATTTTATATCAGGCAGATTGGAAAGCTTTACGTGGTGCACTTGTTGGTTGCTTGACACTGCTGAGAAGGAAAAGTAATGTTGGTATGGTCACTGGCAGCGATGCAAAAGCTGTTGCACAGTCTTATTTACAGAACCTACAGGTTCAGTCTCTAGGGCAGCATGATAGAAAGGTAAATTATTTCCGAGGCACCTCATGTTGTATACCGGCATATTAGATAATTAGTTAATTAATAATAATTATTATTTTTGCTATTATATATTGCCAATTTCATATTAGTATTAACTGTCTGACATCACATCAACATGTCCTTACAGCTTTGCTTTGAACTTATGGAGTGCCTATTAGAACGCTATCCTGACGACGTTGCCTCACTGGTATTATTCCAACTCTTATTTTCCTACAAATCTACTTTTAGATAGCTAGTTATTTGTTATTTTATTGCACAAATATATCACACCGTGTTATCTGAGTCACCCCCCCGCAATATTATTATTAAACATGACCATGAACAATCATTAATTTTAAGTCACTATATTCTAAAAGTAATATTTTCATTGAGGACAAATAACTTTATACAATGATATGAAGCATGCATTCTTATGTGCATGCAACTATGCAATCTATACTTGACTACTGGATATGTCATGTTCTGAAACTAATCTAGTTCTTTCTGTTGTCTAGGGTGATGACCTTATTTATGGAATCTGTGCAGCTATTGATGAAGAAAAGGATCCTCAGTGTTTAAAGCTGACATTCCACATCGTTGACATTGTGGTGCAACTATTTCCAGATCCGTCTGGGCCTCTTGCAAGTTTTGCAGAAGATCTTTTCGAAATGCTTGGTTGTTACTTTCCCATTCATTTTACACACGTAAGTTTGTGATTTCCTACTCTCTTTTTTGCAGACTATACACAACTGCCTTCTTCTATCACACTAGTTGTTTTAGCTGTGCAGATAATTCTTATATGCTGATTCTAAGCAATAAATTTGATTTGGGAATTAGAGATTGTTTCAATAATCACATTAGATTGATAATAAGTAGCAACTACTGTTTATGTTTGGTCATTATATATATAATACATCATATCCTTGTTGAGTACTTTAGTATAGACATTTAAACGTTGGTATTCATTTATCAGACATTTTCTGTGAACTGACATTTTCTGCATGTGTTTGAATTTACGAAAATATATACTGTATTATAATGAGGAGGGTGTTAATGCTTTGGAAAAAGTTCACTAGCATGAACGGTTCTTTTTTGTTTGTATGAAATCTAAAGTAACTTTTGCGCTTGCTTTCTCTGTTTTGTTTTCTTCTTTGGCGCCCTACTGTTTATCATGCTGATCAGCTCATGTCTTACTCATCTAGAATGTGGTTTTTTTTTTCAGCCAAAAGGCGAGGATGTTGATGTGAAAAGGGATGAGCTATCAAGGGCACTAATGGTATGCCATGATTTCATTGAAACTATTCTTGCTTTTTGAGAGAAGTTTGCACCTACCTCTTTTGTATGAATAGTCAGTAATATAATTGTTTGTGATTGCTATTGCTATTGCTACCTGCCCAAGTGCAAGAGTTTTTAGAAATGAATATATTGTTAGATTGTTATTCGTAATGGTTATTCTGATGGGAAAGTGGGGATCATGCCCTGTCAGCTGTTTGAGACTCTGCTTGGATGCTTGTAGATAATGTGAGACTATGAATTTAGTGTATAACGTGACCATGAAACCTTGTAAGCGGTCACACGTTCATCAGGTTGTACAGTTTCCATCTCTGTGTGAGGGATTGATTACTCTTTCTCAACTACATTGCCCCATTCTTGCTTGCCATCCTTTGGAGGTGTATTAGGCTTATGGGAGGCTTTTGATCCACTTTCATGAAACTTAGAAATGTCTGTATTTTAAGCATCACTTGATATGATGTTGACTGATTCTATGTATGGGTCATCAAATAGTATAGATTTAAGTTCAGATGTCGTATTGTATCCATAGGGAAGATAGTTAACCACTGGTTCAAGCCATGTCCTAATGTCTGCGCTAAATGTGCGAGTTGGTGTGATTAAAATGTATATGGCTGTGCATAACATAAGCTAAATGCGAGAGTGGCTGTAATGAGATGGAAACTAGGAACTAGGGTTCACTATGTAGTATGATGAATAAATGTAATGATGGTGATGATTGAGTATATGATGCAAGAGATCCCACAATTATATGTAAGCCCTCTGCCCGAGAAATCTACAAGTCTTCACTAAATTGGTTTTAACCAATCCCTTGAATTAGAATCTGATTTAGTCTAGCCATTAAATTGAATGGTTTATTGTTTTATTACTATTCCTAATGAATAACCTAATATGTCCGACAATTTAATTTCGGGGTTGATGAATCATTTCCCAAGAGTTCATCAAATCTTAATATCAAACAAAGAAGCATGTGATTACACTAATCATTCACGTGTCCATCTTTTGTGATTACAATAATCATTTTAATCCTAGAATTTGTCTAGCCATTAGTTCTATTTCTCCTTAGTGCAGCGTATGTAGTTTGTATTACATGAACTACCATAAATAATTCATGTTAGTTATCTTCACTGGCACATTTTTTATTTAAATTAAAATTTATTTATCTCTCTCGCTCTCTCTAATGTTTGTTTTGATGTTTGTGATTTTTTTAGTTGGCTTTCTCTTCAACACCACTTTTTGAGCCATTTGCCATTCCATTGCTTCTTGAAAAACTTTCTTCTTCTCTAACGTCAGCGAAGGTTAGTGCCAGTTGAATCTAGTTTAATATTTGTGATTGCTTGAACCACATCCGTTTTCACTGTGGAGAATTTATATGAGATGTCCAAATTTAATGGGGGCTTTCATTTTTTATACTCCTAGGTTGATTCTTTGAAATATCTTGCTCATTGCACGGTTAAGTACGGAGCCGACAGAATGGGAAAACATGTTGCAGCTATATGGTCATCATTAAAAGATGTAATTTACACTTCACAAGAACCTGTTTTAACCTTTGCTCCAGAGTCACTTGGTGATCCAGGATTTCGGGGAAGTGAAATTGCAACAGAAGCTACAACACTTCTGCAAAAGCTTCTTGTCCAAAATAATGATTTACTCTTGCCTTTGATCATTGGTGATATAGATGTGAAGAGTATCCTCACTAGCTACAAGAGTTACAATGATACTCCCGTGAACAGCAAGCAGAAACTATTTGCAGTTGGCCATTTCCTTTCTGTTTCTGCCAAGACTTCTGCTGCTTCTTGTAATAGGGTGTTTGAAGACATCTTTCTCCACTTGATAGATAATCTGGGGCTTTTGACAAGAAATTCATTGGAAGACTGTTCTGCAAATGACACTTATGTATTATCTGGAAAACTTAATTTTGGAGCTCTTTATCTTTGCATTGAACTCTTGTTGGCGTACAGAGATTTGATTTCAGGCTCCAAAGATCTTGCTTCAAAATCTTCTTCTATGGAGTTTTGTCGCAACATGCTTAAGAGCTTTTCTACTTCTTTAACCACAACATTAAGTTCTAATTTGGCAGCAATCGATGAAGACACCCAAGATGCAGAGATATACCTTCAAGGTAAATTTTGTACCAAGTGTGTTCTATAGATATCTCTCTGTATTTAGAGATAGTCATTAACTAGGTCAGTTGTTGTCCTCTCTTTTGTCCAATTTCGAATTGCATGTGACACTTGGTTTCCCCTTCAAGAAAGATTGGCACTTGATGACGTATGAGCTTATTGTGTATGTGTGACATGACCTGGCGATATGTTTTGGTTAGGGAAGTGCATATAAAATAAATTGTCCAACACAAAAATCTCAACGAGTTTGGATATGAACCTCTGATTTTCATGGTCCTTTTCCTAATTCTATACTTGCAGTGAACTTTTTCCAAACAGGCTTTACTCTTTTTTATTATTTAAAGATTTGCACCCTTTTCTTTGTTGGGCATTGATGTTTTGTGCCTATCTAACAACATTACTTCCTGAATTCCAATTCTCAAGCTCAGACCTGTGTGTAAGGCAGTTATGACATTTAACTAAGGTGTAATGTGTTTTGTCACATGATTGTTCATCACTTCTCCTATATTTATATGATAAATTACTGTTCCTCAATGCATATCTATTAATAAAAGCTAATTGTGACCCGAAGCTAGCTATCATTTATATTATGTCAGGGTTCAAACATCTTAGTTAAATTTATCAACTTCTGATTGATTTTCCTTGGATAATGTTTTGGGTTCATGCATTTTTTTTTGTACTGTGTAAGGTGCGAAATCTGATGTGAAATAGTTATTTTTCTGGAAAAGATTTGCTTTTCTTGTTCCTTTCTCAAATCATTTTGTATTCATGTGACCTAGCAAGGTTATTAAGTAAGTAGTTATAATACTTAAGTACTAGCAAATTTCAGCTATGTTGATGTTTTTGTTAAAGTTATGCAGTGAAGGGCCTGCAGATTCTGTCTACAATCCCTGAAGTTATATCAACACCAACCTTTGAGAATATTTTACTGACATTCATGAAAATGGTTTGTGTGGATTTCAACAAACCATTGTTATGGAAACTGTCATTGAAAGCTATAGTAAATATTGGCTGCTATGTTGATGGATGCAACGAGTCTGAGAAGGCACTGAGCTATACACATATTATTGTAGAGAAGATTATCTCATCGGCGTATCTTGATAATATTAGCATCCCTTTTCCACTCAAATTGGAAGCAATATCTGACATTAGCACGAGTGGGCAGAAGCATATGCTGAAAATTGTTCAAGGGTTGGAAGAAACCATATTCAGCAATTTATTGGAGGTTCATGTATGTATACTTTATGAATTAGTTTTTCTTATAGTTCTTGACATGTACTTAGTTAAATAAATCATGGTTGTACATATGTCTGCCAGCATAATCGTTTCTAATGTACTTCAACATTGCATTTAATCCAGGTTCATGGCAACTCAAAGTCTGCCAAGACTACAGTTCAGCTTTTGGACTGCTACTCTGATAAGGTGCTCCCATGGTATATAATTCCTCTCTGAAAGTTACCATTCCTTTTTCAGCTGTTGTGATTATTCAAATTCCTGAGTATAACGTACACTGATTTAACTCTCCATTCTTCTGACAACCCCAGCAACTATTTATTTAATACCTACCAAGTTACTATTGTTTTTTATACACATCTTCTGTTCCCACATATGTCCATTGTCCAATTGGTTTCCCATCTTGCATGCGTAGCAATTGTACAAAAAACAGGATAAATGTTCTTTTCATTTCTATTCTTAATTAAACCTTATGTTTATTAATGTTGTCTGTGTGGTTACCTCATACTAAGATGTGCTAAAGTATCTTTGTAAAAAAGTATGTAGTTAGCATATAGGAAGAAAGGCTTCCATCCTAATTGGGCATGCATGATGAATTTTGAAAATGTAGTCATAATTTTTTTTTAACAATGCACATACTATGACAATAATGTAGTCATCATTACTTTGTGTTTTAAATATTCTGCTGTGTACTCTCTGTATTTGCTTAAACCAGTTCATTGAGCCATTGATATGTATGTCTGTGTCAATCTTGTGAATACCATTAAAATTCTTTGAGAAATATTTCTATGGAGTATGGAAGTGGGGTATGAAGGTGGGTTTCATAATTCTTTTTGTGTTCTAACTGCTCAGTCTGTTCTCACTTTTAGATATTCAAGATTGTACGTAAGTCATAACGTCCTGCTGTTGATGTGAAATTTTCAGGATCCATGAAATGGGAGGTAGTGAAGAAGTCATGTTACGATTTGCTATTAATATTTGGAACCAGTTTGGAAATTGCGAGGTGTTTAGAGATGGAGTCGAGGAAGAAGTAAGTACTCTTAGTCTAATGTTAAATTTTAATTTTTTAGCTCACTTTCATAATGATAGGCTGGTACTAACATCATCAGATAGGATATATTCTACATTCAAATTAATGATTATATTTTTCATTAGTACTTTCAGGGACTTCTCGATGCAACAATGAGGGCATTAAAACTTGCAGTTGCATATTGTTCAGAGGAAAGCCAGAACGTAATAATGCAGAAAGCTTACGATCAACTTTCATCAAGCACTTCTTTTCAATTGAGGGAATTCACATCAGACACCATTCCATTCCAACTGGAACGGTTACTTCTTACTGAAGAAATAGACAGTTTTTCTTGCAGAGAGAAATGGCTTCTGTCCTTATTTACATCGGTAGTTATAGCAGTTCGTCCTCAAACACAGATTCCAAATATAAGGGCGGTATTGCGGGTGTTCATGACAACCTTCCTTAAAGGTTATGTTCCAGCAGCTCAAGCTTTAGGTTCAATTGTTAATAAATTGGGTGTGAAACCCCATGGAGAAGATATCTCAAGTGGTTGTACATTGGAAGAAGCAATCGATGTAATCTTCAAAACAAGTTTATGGAGGTCTCATGATGATGGTCCTTTGGCAAAATGTAGAAGAATGAGCAATGGCAGTGAGATTTGTCTCTCTAATATATGCCTTGGTGTTACTGGCAGTCGGCTGCTTCAAATCCATTCCATCACTGGACTGGCATGGATTGGGAAGGGTTTGCTTCTTCGGGGTCATGAGAAATTGAAAGACGTAACTATGGTTTTCCTAGAGTGCTTACAGTCAAGTGGAGAAATGAGTGCGTCACCCCACGAGCTGATTTCATCAAATGAGAACTCTGAGCAGGATGTGCATTCGTCTGTGATGAAGTGTGCTGCAGATGCATTTCATATTCTCATGAGTGACTCTGAAGTTTGTTTAAACCGAAAGTTTCATGCAATGATACGACCACTCTATAAGCAACGATTTTTTTCTATCATGATACCGATTCTCCAGTCTTTGATACTGAAACCTGATTCAGCATTTGCAAGGTACTCAAACTTATTACTTCTAGTTGTACAGACCCCTAAGTTCTCAAGTTTTCTGTGGATGCCATATAGCTCTTCTTATGCTTGTATCTCAATTTTACCATGTAAATTTCTAATGCTGTTTATTTATTTATCTTCTTACATCATCTTGAACCTGAAACTGCCAATTGTTTCAGACCTATGCTGTATCGGGTTTTTGCACATATCGTATCTGATACTCCTTTAATTGCTATCTTGAGTGACGCAAAGAAGGTTAGTTTTAATGAATCACAGAAACCCTTTAGCACGTTCGCTCTTACTGTAAGCATGTATCTTTCAGTTTAATAATATCACTCAATTTTCTCAGCTGATTCCAATTTTGCTGGATAGCTTACCAGCATTAAGCAAAGATGTTTTTGATAAAGATATGGTGTACAGTCTCCTCCTAGTTTTGTCTGGAATATTGACAGATAAAAATGGTAAGACTATGCTCTAATCCTTGTAATGATACAATGTCTCAAGAAAACATAGCCGTGGTAGATTTCACTTGTAATTTGCAACTTAAAGTCTATTTACTTTTCTTCCTACTGATGCTCATGCAGGACAAGAAGCTGTTGTAGAGAATGCACATATTATCATTAACAGCCTAACTGAGCTTGTTGCCTATCCCCATATGACGGTACTTTTTCATAACTTTATATATGTATGTGTGTGTGAGCATGCGTGAATGAGCTGTCAGTAGGGTTGCATATGAATTGGCATCTCTGCATTGTGACCATAGAATCTAGCGAGATCTAAAGGAACAAAGAAGCGATGTGCATAAATGGTCTGTGATTAGTTGGTATTCTATTTGAGCATGCGAAACAGCCAAAGTCTTGTGACCTTGAAAGATCTTGCTGCTTTTTTACTTCACTTTCTCTCTATCATTCTCCATTTGCTAAACTATAACACCATTTTAGTTAGATCTGACATAAATAATACTCATTCCTTTCAAAATGAGTGTCTTGATTTCTATTTGGAGAAAAATTATGGAAAAGTTAGTTAATGTTGTACATTTCCTCTTGTAACCCCGTGAGCATGTGTAGTAACAAACTTGATGGATAATAACTTAATATAGAGATATTAATGGTAGTTCATGCATACTAACTAACTTACTAAAGATGAATCAACACTCATTTTGGGGCAAAAATGCAAGTGAAACAGGCCATTCATTTTGGGACAGAGGGGTACATGATATTAGTTTGTATGTAGATTTTTCTAGCGGTAACTTTCTATTTTGATTAGCGAGTTATGCTTATGTTACCAACAATATCTCAAAGATAAGTTAGTTAGAACCTCTTGCGTTTGTTATGCTACAACAAGAGCACATAGGGGTATAAGGGGATGACCAAACTTTAACCAACTCATAATTAATCTTTATAAATTGAAAAGTGGACACTCATTTTCAGCCCATTTTCACTGCACAATGTCTCACTACTACTCATCACTACAACTTAAGTAAGTATTTTTTGCTTATTTTTTGGCAAATCTTCCAGTTATTATGTTTTAGACCTTTACGTCACTTACATGTTGAATGTTTTATTTGCTCCAGATCATATAGAGCTTTCTAATGCTTTCCGTCATTGCATACAATAAAAATTATATTCTCTCTTTACTATCTACATATGCAGCTTGTTCGAGAGACAGCAATTCAGTGCCTTGTCGCAGTTTCCGGGTTGCCCCATACAAGAATATATCCCATGAGAACACAGGTTATTTCTAGCACAAATTGATAACTAGCTGTTTATTGGTATTACTTATCGACGTTCAAATCATGGTCACTAACAATATCATTTTCCGAGTAATAATAACAACCTCGAGCTTAACACTGGCCAATTTCTGTTACTGCTATATATTTGCAGGTTCTACGAGCTATTTCGAAGGCTCTTGATGATCCAAAGAGAGCTGTTCGTCAAGAAGCTGTTAGATGTCGACAAGCATGGTCAGCACTTTTCTTCCTTTTTGTTATTTTCCTGTATATTCGATAAAGATTACTAGTCAGTTTAAGGATTAGTATCATGAAATGGTACATGCATTTTGGCCTGATACTCAATTTGATGCATGAAACTTTTGCCCATTCAGTGCATCAAATTTTTTAATTGTACCCATTTTGGTACATGAACTTTCAATCTGTACCAAATTTGATGCACAAACTTTGGTGTGAACCACTATTCCTATTTGACGGTGCACACCGAGTTGGGTACAAATTAAAAGCTTAAAGCTGGCAATTTGGAACCAAAACAGCGGCATCCAAAATCCAATCGATTTTGGGGTTGGATTGGATTGATCCTATAAAAGTACAGATCGGATTGGGTAAATCCACAAATTTAATCGAAAGTCTGATCTGAAGAATCCGAACCCCCATCGGATTAGTCTTTATCAATCCAAACAAATCCAACCCGAAATCCGAATTGGCGTCTCTTGTTCATGTACTGAATCAGATTTTTAAAACTAAAAACTAAGTTCATATACCATTACATTAATGCATATTATCATTGATCATCAATTTTACAGGGCATCAAATGCTTGAAGGAGTCTTCATTTCTGAAGGACAGCAAGATTTTTTTGCAGTGCTGGCTAATTGAATTTGATTTTATTGCATCTTCATTGTAAATTTGTTTTCTATATTGTAGTTCAAGATTATAACATAATGTAATGTGAAGTGAATTTAAGTGGAAATGAGATTTTGTTTTAGAAATGAAATCGAACTCTGAACTCTAGCAATTACATTTTAGGAGTGTTAATCTAATCCAATCGAATCGATCTATGGCAATTTTCCAAACGGGTCCAATTTAAGATTATTTTTTTGTTCGAAAAATAAATCAATGAAAAAAAAATAATAACATACATACTCTCCAAGATTTTTTTAAAGGTGACCATGATCAAAACCAAGCAACCATCTATAATGTCTAAACTTTTTCCTTTTTTACAGTTTTGTCATCATATTTTTTTGTTTTTTTCCTCAGAAGGAATGCTAGAAAAAACCTATACCCACCAAAAACCAAACTACAAATATCCCAAAATGTACACATACTCTCTGAAAGTATAAAGATACAGATATTGGAAAGAGCCAACCAACCACTACCTCATCTCTCTTTCTTATTTCTTTTTAATGTCAAAGTCCTAGAATTTCCATCTGCCAATCCATCAACCAGCTACAAAAATTGTGTCAACTTTTCCGGGCAGCTGCGACTTTGATTTTCCTCGAAAGCCATCAGTCCGACATATCATCTTCAGCTCCACTGTACTGATCAATGTCGTCATGGCTATGGCGTCCAACATTCTGTCGTCTAGCGAAGCCTTCTTCAATGTCTGAACCTCCCACCTCCGAAGCAGTAGCCTTTCCCTTAGAATTTGAGTAAACCTGAAAACAATATCCAAGTCAAGGTTTATATCCGAACACCAATATATATATATATATA
>JAYMTH010001189.1:0-15897 GCA_036897465.1 Pelargonium australe | reverse complement strand
TATTTATTTTTTTTATTTACATATTAACCCTCTAATCAATGACAATTCACCCACATTTTCTTGCTACTTATATGAACTGAGCAAAAGATAGTTACACGTTGATTTTCTACACGCTTTTTTAATTTTTGCTCGAGCTTGCTTGCTCATGAAGTCTCTAATATTGTACGAATTTGCCCTTTCAATTACGTTTATCATCATTAATGCCTTCGTTATAGTACTATTTTCAAAATGTTTTTCTGAGTAATTGTTGACACGAAGTTTTGTATTTATTACATGTGATAATTGTTGTTTTGTGTATCAATCAATTCAATTACTGTATTTTTTTTCATATTTGTACCATTATTTCAATTTACTAATTTTATTTTTGTAATTTAACTGTGTTTTTCAATTTTGATTTAGGTTCCAGGAAATCGTACCATTAAACGCTGGGAATGTGCTGGGCGCAGAAGACAACGGCCCCGCTGCCAAATGGCTCGCTCTTATTCGGCAGTCATTGAACGGAAGTGACCCTGATAATCATCCGTTTTACAGTAATGCCACTATCACTGACGCAAAGCAGTCACCACCATCATCGGAGCCACCACGCTCAAAGCCCAGAGTCAGCTTCTCCGACTTGATTTCTCTAGAGGACGAGCTGAGCGTGGACAATTTTGACAAATTGTTGAGGCTGAGCTCCGGCGAAGATGGCTCCCCAAGCCCGCCAGGAATTTCCGGCCGCCACAGCAGCCCAAAACGCCGCTGGTACTGTCTTGCTGCGAGCAAACAGATGGTGGGTATCTTTTTGTGTGTGTGGGTTCGATCGGATCTCTATAGGAAAATTACTAATCTGAAGGTGTCATGCGTTGGGAGAGGCATTATGGGGTATCTGGGCAATAAGGTTAGTGATTTGATAAACAAAATGATTAGTAGAGGTGTGTGATATTTTCTATATTGAAATGGTGAATAAATTGAGTTATTGAATTGTGTTTCAGGGTTCGATTTCAATCAGCATGACACTCTATCAGACCTCGTTCTGTTTTGTGTGCACTCACTTGACATCGGGAGAGAAGGAGGGCGATGAGGTGAGAAGAAATTCAGATGTCTCGGAGATTTTGAAGAAAACAAGGTTCACTCATACGTGTAGAGTTCCGGGACAACCACCACCTCCCGATAACATATTGGATCATGAGTAAGTTCTTTTGTTAGTAGACTATATGCTGTTTGATTCAACTGGATCGTGTTATTTGAAGTGAAGTGTTAATTCCTTATTGTTTGTTTAACCAGCAAGATTGTTTGGCTTGGGGATTTGAATTACCGGCTTGCATCGAGTTACGGAGACACACATGAGCTGTTGAAGAAGAACGATTGGCAGGCACTTTTGGAGAAAGATCAGGTGAGCGGCTCAATTTGCACCATCTTTGTGTCTATTAAGACATTGTTGTAATTGTAGGTCACTTAAATTTTTTGACTGCTTGATAAATGATTTGTATGGAGTGAGAGCGTAGTGACAAACTAACGAATTCTTAATGAAGTTTCAATACTTGCTTAACAACCTTTGTGGATTAATTATTTGATTCTTTAGCCTTAATCTAATGATTTGATATGGTTCTGTATTGACAGCTTAGGATAGAACAAAGAGCTGGTCGGGTTTTTGAAGGATGGGAAGAAGGGAAGATATATTTTGCTCCTACTTACAAGTATCTCACTAATTCAGACTACTATGTTATGCAAACCTCAAACTCTAAAGAAAAGCGACGCACTCCTGCTTGGTAAGATTCTATGTATCCTTTCATTCCCCAATAGTTTTCTTAATAACGCGACGCTGCTAACATGTTCCCTTCGATTATTCTGCTACCTTTAAACACGTTTCCACCTTTTGGTATGAATTGGTAATCACGATACATTTATTGTTTTAGATCTAACTTTGTCATTTGTGAGTTGACTTGTGAATGCCTCCACCGGTATTCGGAAGTGGATTCAAATATTCATTGATGCTTCTATTTAAGAATGATGACACATTGCTGTCCTTGTAACACCATGTTTCATAGCACATGCTCTCCCGTTACACTTGCAATAGCTTGTAACATAGTACTTAAACGGTTATGTATGTTTACAGGTGTGACCGCATTTTGTGGAAAGGAGAAGGTCTGAAGCAGATGTGGTATTATAGAGGCGAATCCAGATTCTCCGACCACAGACCTGTCTATTCTCTGTTCTCAGTCCAAGTCGACCTAACAAACATGAAACAGCCTAATGCTGCAACCACCGTCAACAACAAGTCATTTCCATCTAAATCTTCTATAGCTGCAAATGCATTGTCATCGACATGTGTGGCCAAAGTCCAGGCCGAAGAGCTCCTTCTGATGCCTAGAGCACAAAGCTGCACCGCACCACTGCCTTGCTCGGATCCACACCCATTTCTCAAGTGAACTGCAAGTAACACGGAACGGTCTGACAAGACAACGACAGATTGGCGCAGGCTCTGATAAGCATCCTGCAAAAACACCTGCTGTTTCCTAAGTATTTTACACTTTGAGAGGGCACACTTGGTGGGCGTCGATGATGCTCGTGATGAATGAGCCTATCGAGGAAATAACGAGATTCGCAGAAGACTTGTGGCATGCCTAATGGCTCCTTTTTTAGTGTTGTTGGATGAAGGCATGCCTAAGCTGGGACACACATGTGTATATGTGTGTGTGATCTTGGTGAACACTATATAAAATGGGAGTGAGGAACAAAATGATGATTAAAACAGGTTGGTACATGGTAGTGAAGGTGGTGTAAGTAAGAAGCAAAGGTGGACAGAGAAATGTTTGGATCTTAGTATATGTGTTCTGCTGCTGAAGGGTCTTAATTGGGGTGTTTTTGAGTTCTGGTTAAGCTGTCAGATAGTGTTGGTTCAGCTTTATGCAGATTTTTGTTGTTGAAAACAATAGTATTGTAGATAGAGAAAAAGAGGTACAGATTGGTGAAAGGAAGGTGTAACAGTAGGGGATCAGTGTGCTGGTTGTGTTGTAGAACTGGAATGGTTGGTATTTTTTGCTGTCTAAATTGTGTAATAGATTTTGGATCAATGTGCACTTTTATTTATCAATGAGAATTGCTAATACCATCTGTTTTATATTTCTATTTTTAAAATGATGAACTTGATGTTGACAAACACAATCACAAATCCAATTTACACTTGCTTTTACAACTCCATTTACTGAACACAATTACACAGCTTTATTTTTTTCTTCAATTTACAAAATACTAGATCTCTAATTTTGGATTTTTTTTTTTTTATAAGAAAAACCACCTATTATATGAAAAAAAAAAAGAGTAAACAATTCAATTTGGTATATGAATTTTTTTTTTTGGGACCTAAAATGGTGTTGAACTTTTGTGTGGTTCTTCCCAAATTAGTTAATGAACTTTTAATATTGACCCAAATTGATCTTTAGAGCTTATATCAAAAGTTCAGATACCAAATATGGCCAATACTTGAAAGTTTATAGGCTATTTTGGGTAAAATATAGTTCAAGATCAAGTTGGGTCGAAAGACAAAAATTCAGAGATTATTTTGAACTTTGAAAAAGTTCGAGAACTAAATCGAGTCAAAACGTGAAAGTTCAATAACTATATTGAATTATATTTTTCGGTTTATACTATGAGGTTTCAGAGCGGACCCGCAAATTTGCTGATGATATATTTAACCTGATTTATCACACCTAAATTAATCTTTGTTCGAGGATAAGTCACAGTTAAAACTCATATCTCTTATCATAAAATATGTTGAGTGTGAATCGAATGCAAACGCTCTCGAGTTCAACATCACGATGCTGGCCGCTGGGTGTTTACTAAATTGTTTTGACTTGAACAAGTAGGGTCTCATGAGATCGATGACCCAAATCAACATAGACCCAGCCCGTGTGTACGGCCCAGATTAGGCTCCACGAAATGTAATCGTGCAGAGCACCATGTTATATTATTTTCCTCCGAACCCCAAAAAAATATTCAGCAAGCTAAGAACTATCCATCTGCTAGATCTCGCCGCGATCACCGTCCGTACAATCGCCGGTCCGATTTTCCGGCCGCTCTCTATTGGACAGTTATTCCTTTGAGCTCTAGCGCAAATTTCACGGGAAGATGATCTTTCAATCAGTTTTGTCGTAGGTAGGTATCTCTACAAGATCTTCATTCGCTGTGTGTAGTTTTAGGGTTAGGATCCTCTATGTTTTGCCGTCACTGGCTTGTTTGCTTCCCGAGAAAATGGAGACTCAATAGGTCTGTCGTATATATGTGTCTGTTTTATGGTTTCGTTTCGATCCGCTGAAGGTGTGGTTGCATTGAGTGAATTGTGGCTGCACTGTCTGCATTGTCTCTGCTGCCTAGCAGGGAATGAATTAATTAATTCGAAATCATAACAACGAGTGTTTGATGTTTTCTAATGTTGTTTACTTTTCGTTTGCTTGATATGAAGTGAAGTGTCAAGTTTTCGTGTGACTGTGTTTTGCAGAATTCTGGAGAGAATCTATAGTGATATAAGTGTTATTTGATTGATTGCAGTGCTCTCTTGATGGCGCGAGGTGCAGAGCTGATTAGTATAGCTGTCTCTTGTTTGACTGGGTAAGAAAGTGCAAGGACAAAGAGCTCGAGGTTAAAGTAAAAAGAGAGATATGGTAAGTCTTCGGACTTTGGTTCAGTTTGTGATATATGATGAACCCATTTACAGCAATGTGCATTACATGCCAAATTTTAAGCTATGCTCCCTTTTCACTGATGGTTAATTAGTCTATTGATTTTCGGATTTGATCCTTTTTTTTTTTTTTTTTAATGGGGTAATTTCATTATAAGAATCTGCATTGGAGTGCTCCTTTTCCTTTGGTTTGAGATGAATTCTTAGGTGATCTTGGATTGAGATTGTCCTACTTTGTCCTGTACAATGTTTCATATAATATTTCTTACTTTGCTGGTTTAAGCTATTCTTTTTTTTTTTTTTTACCTGGAGTGCAAGAATGCAACTTTCTGTTGTATTCTCCTCTCCTTTGGTTATTGGAGTGCATGTAATTAAGGAAACTGTAGTGCTTCCAATTATTATGCAGGCTATCAATATGTGATGTCTTAATGGAATTATAATTTTTTTTTTGTTCTTTTATGTTTTCAAAGGATACTATGCCCAAATTTTCATATTTCATTTAATTTGTCACTTATGTAGCATCTCAGATTTAAATCAGTGTTTGGTTAGATTTTTGTTGGGTGTCTGACATGTATATGTTAAGAAGAAGCATCTGAACTCTCTCTTTTGAAAGCATACCAAGCTCTTGTCTAACCCATAATGTTGAATAGATGTTTGAGGTTCAAGTAGTTCGATAGCGATTGCCACCATAGTTTTTTCTTCTTCTTAATATTTCTTCAGAATCTTACAATTTACTTTTAGCATCATTTATGTTTTACATTAAAATGGTAGCGTTATCATATCAGTGTTTATATATATATATATGTTACTCTATGAATATAACTTCTCTTATCTTGGATCTGTTATTGGTTTAAAGTTTAAACTTGGGAAATGAAATATTTTTATTTGCTTGCTCTTGCTTAATCTGAAGAGTTGAAGCTGTGAGAGTGTTTTATAAATATTTTATGAAAGGGAAGAGAAGAATTAGGGAAACTAGTCTATTAGAGTTGGACAAAGAATAAAAAATGTATAATGTAAATAGTTTTGTTGCCATGCTGGTCATTCAGAACCCAGTGCTGTCATTATTCTTGATTTATTTTGATCATGTGACTAAGTTCTGTGCTGTTACACTCTTTTCAGAATCAGGGCTTTTGGATAGGGAAAGGTACTGGGTGTTTAAATGATGGTGATATGGCTTATGATAGTTCTTCTAGAATTGAACCTAAGCGTTCTCATCAGTGGTTCATGGATGGTCCTGACGCTGATCTGTTCCCCAATAAGAAACAAGCGGTAGAAGTTCCAAACAGCAGTCTATTTTCAGGAATGTTAAGTTCAAATGTTTCCCCATGGGGTAGTACTTCTGGTTTTCACACAATATCTGGCAATTTCACTGAGCGATTATTTGATTCTGAAGCAGCCAGGGCCGTTCATTTTGATGACAGAAGCATTTCATCAGTTACCAATGCAAAAATGAATGTTGGAAGAAAGGATAGCGAGGATCTATTTGGAAATGAATCCTCATTTGGTTTGTCGATGTCTCATACACTGGAAGATCCTAGATCAGGTCTTAGTTATGGCGGAATTAGAAAAGTTAAAGTCAGCCAGGTCAAGGATACTGAGAATGTTATGTCTGTACCAATGGGACATGCTTACAATAGAGGTGATAATGACACCTTGTCAGCCGGTCATGCTTACAACAAGGCGGATGAGAATTGTATATCAATGGGTCTCACTTATAACAAAGGGGAAGAAAGCATCATTTCTATGGGTGTTACCTATGACAGGGATGATAACAATTTCATATCAATGGGTCAATCCTATAATAAGGGGGAAGACAACATATCAATGGGCCAACCGTACAAAGAGAACAATGGTCCCTTACCAATGGGACATGCGTTCGGCAAGGGTGACAACACCATATCAATGAGTCAAGCGTTCAACAAGGCTGATGAGAGTACTTTAGCAATGGGTCACATATACACTAAGGGAGATGAGAGCACTTTAGCAATGGGCCATGCATATAGTAAGGGGGATGAAAACACTCTAGCAATGGGTCATGTATATAGTAAAGGGGATGAGAGCACTATATCAATGGGTCAGTTATACAAGGGGGATGAGAGTGCTATAACAATGGGTCACATACACAACAAAGGGGATGAAGGCGCTGTATCAATGGGTCACATGTACAACAAGGGGGATGAGAGCAATATATCAATGAGGCATAGTTATAGCAAGAGTGATAATAACTTATCAATGGGTCACTCTTATAGTAAAGGAGATAGTAGTACTATTATATCCTTTGGTGGCTATGATGATGATGATGCAAACCCCTCGGGAAGGCTCATATGCAATTATGACTTGTTGATGAGCCAATCGTCAGTTCAAAGAACAGAAGCAATGAGTGAGAAGGAGTTGGTGAAGTCTAATGCTGATCTACTAGCAAATAATGCTCAAATAATTGTCTCTGGATCTGATAACATTTCTAAGAAGAAAGAGGAGGTAAAATCGTCTAAGAAGGTTCCTCCAAACAATTTTCCTTCGAATGTTAGGAGTTTGCTGTCAACTGGTATGCTGGATGGAGTTCCTGTGAAGTATATTGCCTGGTCACGGGAGGTAAATCTTATTTCTAACACCTTTTTTTTTTTTATCTTCTTCTGGGTTCACTTGTTTGTGAAATGCCTGATTCTTTCTGTGGATGTTAGAAGGAGCTCCATGGGGTTATAAAAGGCTCTGGGTATTTATGTGGCTGTCAATCATGTAATCTCTCCAAGGTTTGTTCAATTGTGTGCTTTTGTTATTTTGTCTATTACAGGATATATTGAATCTTAATTGTCAACGCAATGGAATCATCTGCTGTTTCTGTAGGTAATTAATGCATATGAATTTGAGCGACATGCTGGATGCAAAACCAAACACCCAAATAATCATATATACTTTGAAAATGGGAAGACCATCTATGGGATTGTCCAAGAGCTCAGGAGTACGCCTCAGAACATGCTGTTTGAAGTTATTCAAACAATAACTGGTTCGCCTATAAATCAAAAATCATTCCGCCTCTGGAAAGGTAACTGGAAAATAAGATGCAGCATTAGACATTTTATTCCAATCCCTAACAAGAATTAAAACTTATTTTTTTCTATCAAAATTATATCCATTGTATATGATGACATCTTTCTAAAATGCTATTTTCATTTTCAGAATCCTTTCTAGCTGCAACTCGAGAACTTCAGCGTATTTATGGAAAGGATGAAGGGAAGCAATTTTCGTAAATCAGCCCTGTTCAAAATTTAAGGTAGTATAATCTCTGTTTTGTGCATAGAAAGTAATCAGTTATTTGTTTGCAATACTTTGTGTGCCAATTACAGTGATTGCTTTAATAACTTTTGGGTTTTCATAGTCTCCTAATTGTGAGAGCTTGGTATATGATGGAACTTGGAGATCAACCTTACACAAGTGAACCCGTTTGTCAGGACTCAGGACTTGTGTGTATGGTTGTACGGCATAGTCTGTAACTCATCGAAGGAAGTTGAAATTTTAGTTGCATTTCATCAGTTGGGTTGATGGGCAATAAGTTTTTGTATTTTTTTGTTGTTGTTGCAAGATCTCTTTGTTTTTTTGCTACTATTGTACATGGCTATATGCTATGCAATATTTGTTCAACTCAGATTACAGTTTTGGTATATCTCATTATATTTTTCTATTCCATTCCCATCCTGTGAAAATTGAAGTGCCTAGGGTGCATCACCATGCTATGAAGTTGAAGTTAGTAATGCCTATATAATAATACTGATATCAGCAAGTAATCTTATTTGTGTATTAATTGTTTAACTTTTTTATATTCTATGAAGCATCATTAAAGACGTGCAATAGGCAATGGGAAAATCCTGAAAATGTAGGATACATTGTTCGGTAACATATCATGTGTCCATATTGTAACAAGGGTTTATCTGAAATATAATATAAGCTTAAAGATATTATGTATAGTTTTGGATTTGGCTTCAGTCTTTTGTTTCTATGATACCAATGGTTCACGTTTGTGTTTAATCCAATGGCTTAGTTGACTTGCTTTTTTTTTTTCCCCATGTTATTTTCTTTCAGCAGTTAAAGAGTAAAGGATTCTTGTAAACCCTCAATTGAAATATGAGCTACTGTGAGTGATTGGTTTCATGAGAAGGATGCTTCCTCTTCTTTGAATGAGAGGACTGTAACTGCTTCCGTTTTGTAATAAATATGTAAAAAGAAAAAAGAAAAATACTTCATCCGTCCCAAAATGAGTTTCATCTTTTATGCATGAATTGTCAATAGTATCATTATAACAAGTTATCTAGTATCCCTTAATACATGACCATAAGGATACAAGAGTAAATATACCATACAAACCTTTTCTTAATTTTCTCAAAATAGAAACAAGAACACTCATTTTTAGGACAAAAAGGAGTACTAAACACCACACGTTCAAGTTCCCCTTGTATCATAGCTAGTTAATGTCCTAGAATTCTAGATACAACCCTAATGGCCAAACTAGTTAATCTGGATATGAATATACTTTTGTTTATGTGAAGATAAGAATGACAAGCCCTGTAATTTCAAAGGAGTTTGAGTATATATTGCATAAAGAAGTGGCTTATACCAATATCTTAGTCTCTTAGAGGTTTTGTAGTATCAGCGCCTTGTGATTTTAGCCATTTAATGACACAAAAGCAGTGATAGAGGTGTTAATTGTCATAATAAACATGCCTGGCATAGCTTAGGTTTTAATTGCTGAGCCTAATAAGTTTGAATTACTTTACATGGATTGCTTTATGACATGTCATTTTACACTTTCCTCATTAGGAATGATAATTAAGTTCTGAGTTGAGTTTTGTTTATAATTGAATTTTCAAACTTCAATAGGTACTTGAGTATTTTTAGTTAATATGATTATTTAATTGTTAAATTTAATTTAGGGTTTTTCAGTAGTGTTAATGAGTAAGAAATTTGGTATAGTAAATCTGCCAAGTTCTTTCCCTCGATAGTCATTGATTATAAGTTTTGTGTGTGCTTTGTTTTATTGTTTCACATTATAAACCCCAGTTCTCTTATGCTTTAACCCTTTCACCTTAAATCAATATATTACTTGAAAGTTGTCTCCTGTCTTGTAGATTCCTTCTTGGTTTGGTTTGGGCTAGATGCAGTTATATCAGCTTTGAGTGGAGATTAATTGGGAGGTAAATGTTTGGTCTCTCTTAGTGTATCACTGTATTGTTTCTAATAGGGAAATAGTTATCTATTTGGATGAACATGCTTCAATCATGGTAGATAATGAGATCAGCACACCCAACAGGTGTTTATACTATAGCTAAGATGAGGTTAGCAAGAGAAAAAGAAAGTGAATGTCCTTGTGAATAGTTATATTTAGCACCACATTGTATAGGATTACTTTCATGATTCATTGCTAAATTTGATTGTATTTATCTGTATACTTTTAGGCTATTTGAATCAAATGTCTTTGATGGATTAATGGACCTATCCCTACTAGGAAGATAACCTCATGAAGAATTTTGTCAAGACTGTAAGACGTTACATAGTAGCAGAGTTTAATTGCCATATCCCTCTAAATAGGGAAAAAAACTTGCCCATTTCTCCTGATTTGATAATTGTCTGGATTGAATGTTTCTGGTTATACATTTATATCATAGTGTTATTTTGCATTTTATAAGCACAAGGACGAACTTGCATTAGTAGCTTGGTATAAAATGAAGGTAGCCACAGCTGCTGTTTTCTGTTAGAAGTCTGTAGGGCCATTTTCCCTTTCTGTAAGTTGAGACTTGAGATCTAAATGGTAACTGGATTCCTTTGGACAGATATATGTTTATCTTCAGTTAAAGGTCCTCCACCAAATGTATTAACTGTAATGAGCTCGTGATTAAGATTTTCTTTTCCACTGATTGGTAAATGCTCACTTATTGGTGTTGATGTCGATGCTTGATCCTTGGCTTTACCCCACACTACAAGATATAGACCTGCCACTATGACAATAGCACCAAGTAACCTGTAAAGCAGTGCAGTAGTTAGTTTCTTTTCTTCATGGGGGTGTGGTGGTGGAAGGAACGTAATAGGTACCTTCCGAGGTACATTTGGTCTGCCAAAATGAAAGAGCCCATGATAGCTACAATAACCATACTTAGGGGGCTGAAAGCTGTTACAAAAACTGGACCTCTTTCTCTCATTACTACTCCTTGTATGTAATAAGCTAGTCCAGAACACATTATGCCCTGCATGCACACATGATCTGAAGGTTAATAGCCATAAGTAAGTAAAATATTTTTTGTGTAGTCATTCTCTTCCTGTACAACGTGGTAGGATAGGGCTGTGGTTCTGGTAGGTTTTGTTCTAATTTAAAAGATTCGATTTATGAGTGGAGAATCTTAGTTATATTTCCATAGGTGGATTGGGGATTTGATTCTTTGAAATTCAGGAAATTTATACAGAGGACAATTGGTACAATCAGATTGAGGTCTGAGGAATCATGTGTGGGCAGATGGCAGGCAGGTTTATATATTCTCTTTAATCGCATTTAATCTTTCATATTTCTATTTAGATAGATTCAAACCTAATGAGGCTACAAATAGTGGTACTTTGAGTAAATCTAAAAAAGCATCCTTCTTTTTCTCTCTCCTTTTTCTATTAGTGCTCGGGCATAGTAAGTGACATACTGACAGTATAACTTACACTGTAAACTGCTGCCAGTAATTTTGCGTCCCAATGAATGGCCCAAATGGCTGTTTGTCCCTTTTCCATCACAAGAGCTACTGCGGTTCCCTCAATTGTTCCCAGAAAGCAAATCCAAGCTGTTAGAGAGAGCTCAGCAGGATATGTTTTGAGTGTAACTGCCTAGCAAAGCAAAATAGAGGCAAGTGCAGTTTAGGATGTTACTTATGGTATATAGAGCCTGTACGCATATGAGAAGTGCTAAATACTTACTTGCAGGATCATGAAGCAAGCCCAACTGGTGCAACCTACTGTGATCATTAATGCACCCTTAATGGGATGCTCAGCGTTTGTTCCTCCACTTCCCTGTCCATGACTAGTTCTACCTTTTGTCCAAATCATCTCTAGAATTGGCCCCTTTATCAGTGTCATAATCATGGCTCCTCCAACTGTTGCTATGGTTCCAAGTATCTTAGCTTGTGTGCGGATGCTCCTAAATTTTAATTTCTCAAGCCTGGGCAGGATATAAAATAGTGTTACATGTACAAGCAAAGTCCGTTTGTTTTGTTTTCTTGTCATATTTCTCTCAGATAAATGTTTTTGATGCATTTGCAATTATATGTCAAGTATTGGTGTTACCCCAAAATGGAAGCCATGATAAAAGTAATGGCTGGAAGAATATTGCACATAGCTACTGCAAATGTCACTGTTGTGTACTTCATCCCTATGAAGTACATGTTCTGGTCAATTACTGGCCTGCCAATTAGGAGAGATAGATATAGAATATGTTAGTAATTTTTGTGTGAAATTGAGAAAAACACTTGTAGTACATTAGTTTCAAAAATTACTCTAATAAGCTGAGCACCATAAGCTTTGTGAAGATTCCAAGAGTCATCTTCGGCCTTACTTTTCTGTTAAAAAGAAACAAAACAGAAAACAACTTGTTAGCTGATTCACCTTTGTTTTTATTTTACTAGGATACAGGCAGCAAGAGCATAGAGGAGAGTCAGGAGACACTCTCAAAATAAAGCAAGAAAAGATCAATAAAGAGGAGAAAGAGACTTGTCCAGAATGATTGCAAAGGGAGCAATGACAATAGTGGCAACAGCATGACGGTAGACGACAAGTACGTAATTGCTCATTCCCTTGTTTAGTGCAACCTTAGAGAGAACATCCATGCCTGCGAGGCCAAATTGCAAGAATGTAACAGCGATGAATGGCTTCATCCTGTGAAACAAGTTTTCTGTCATCTTGATTTGGTTGCTGCTGCTGCTTTTCTCTACTTCTAGACTTGAATTATGAAACAAGTAAACATAGACAATATGTGGATATGTGGTGCATGAAATCAGACTACATGTTTATATAGATTTTTTTGGAATATTCCATCATAGTTGCAAATTAATCTGTGGATCCCACTAATGCACTACCACAGAGAATTATTTCCCAACCAAATGCCTTTGGTGACTTAAGTATGATTTAACTTAATGTTAGTGCCTTTGTTTTATCATTTGCGACATAGGGATCACTGGCTTGGTGGAGTAGACTTTCCAATGTTCCGTGTACCTTTAGTTTTTAAGTGCATTTTGCACTATACTTTTGCATGGCTATTGAATATGTTTGGTGATGTGAAGGCCCACATTGAAGATATATTCGTATGTGAGTGCTCATTTACCAAGCCTCAAATTCCCAAATCTTCATTAGGTTGCATCACTGCTCTCATGTATGAAATAACTTTATGATGATATGATCTTGTGATGTGAGCTCAGGACTCAGATTATTCGATCTATGCTCTTCGGAGTGTCTGGCGTAGACAGTGAGTTTTCTTCCCATTTTTCGTTTTTTGTTCAATTTAAAACTCTTGTCCAGCTAAGATCTATTTGCGCGTTCCTCCTGAGTTTCAGCAGATTTTCATGCACCACGCTTTATATTTACAGCTTATCTAGTATTTATCCTATATTTGAGTGTCGGTTGTAGTTACTCCCTGTTATGCATGATTTTATTGGCTTGCTTGTTGTAGGATTATTTTTATACCAACAAGTCATCAGTGTGCACTAAATTTTGAACCTTGTTGTATTTTACAATTTCATGATTGTATTGTTGTGCTTTTTGTTTATAGTCTAATACTAGGTGCACCCACCTCCTAATATCAAACCCCAACCGCCTTTACCTTTAATTCTAGAGTTCCTCTCAGATGTAAAATTGTGTTTTGTTGATGTGGAGCAATTTGACTTGGGAGGGAGGTATTTAGTGCATCGACTATATATAGTCAGTGTATTAACTTCACAGAACAATATGCTTATTGGATGTAACCACTAAAGGCACAGGTGGGTCGATGTTGCGTCATATGCCACATGTAGGTATCCCAATAATTATGACGAGTATCAATTATTTCAGTGGTGATTGTTGGTGGCTCTACAGTGTTTAATTTTTAGAAAGGTTGTTCTCCTCATTTTGAGGACAAGGTAGATTCAAGGGTTATTTGTTCATTGATATCATTAGAGACATGATATACTTATATGACAATTTGGATTTTAGATCGGTTTTGTTCTGGTTCGGATAGATAAAAGACTAATCTGAATCCAATCTGACCTGAAAAATTAGCCAAATTGGATTTTCGATGCCTGCATCATGTTCATATCCAAATTGCCAGCTCGACATGATATTATAGCGGTAGTGGAGACTAGAAAAAAGAGTTAGAGGACCATAGTGGGAAATAGTAAAGGCTGTCTATGATTGGCTACCTTGAATGTGTGTTCAAGCTGATAGTGCCACTGAAAATCAGTCAACATTTGCATTTTCTTTTCATGTCTTTACTTTGCCTTTACATTTTTGTTAACTATGTCTGTTCTCAGTGAGTGCAAGAGTAGGCAACTCCTTGGACGTTTGTTCCGTTGCGAAGGCATTGCTGTTGTTTCAGTAGCGTACTTGTATTTAAAATTCTGCATATCTTTAAGTCTTTATGCATCCACGATCTGGAGGGGACTGCGAATCATTTGTTCGGATTTTAGGAAGCTGAGTTGATTTAGACGCATCCTAATGGTCTTAGGATGTAACTAGTGTTGTTTAGTTGCATTTGTGGTTAAAGTTCACAATAATGGCTTTAATTAGTGTTTTAGTCTTAATGAGAATGATTAAGTTTTGAGATTTGATTTGTGGGTGACTTTACTTTGGTCATATTTTTTTATCTGACAATGCACTAACTTTTGTGGGAAAGCAAACACCAATAATAGAATAGAATGGAGAGTGAGTCAGCAAAATGTTGTAACATTTGATTTCCATTAATCATTGTTAGATGAATTGTTTATATGGGTTCTAGTAAATATATGTATTTTAATGAATTTTGTGGGCAAGGATAGAGTTGGATTATGAATCATGCCTGTTATTTACCTTTAGTCTTTTTCATGAAAAATATATTTATTTTTCTAGTTTTATTTTTTTACCCGCATTGTTTGTTCAGTTTGTTTTTTATCAGTTGAGCTACACAATATGAGAATTTCTCTCATTTTAATTCAAAACTCCACCCCACCCGACGCAATTGAAGTTGAACCCACGACTTTTCACTTGGAGATGTGTGTCTTGACCATTGCGTCATTTCCTGGGGGACTATTGTTTTTTTAGTTAATTTTGTTAGCAAACGTAATAACTTCAAGTTCTTTTGAAGTCACTTCTTATATTTGGAAGTGTTTCCAAACATCTTATTTCTCTTTTTAAAGCAAATAAGCAATTAAGGCCATCAAGCTAGTCTAATATAGCTAATAATCACTTAAATCATCAACAATATTGCAATGGTGGAGAGTGACTTGGATTCTTGTTGATGCCAATTTGTTTTAGAAACAGTAGTTACAGATGTTGTATGTATCAATCATCTGAGTCAGCAAACACTTGTCTCTGCAATGTTGTTTCAGGTTTGAGTGTTGGATTCTTCTGTCTCTATAATATAAATGGTGATTTGTATGTATACATTTTTTGTTAGGAGTTTGCTTTTATCACACAACACCAAGGATGATGAGTAATTGCTTCTCAAGTAACCTAAATTTAGGGTTATGGTGGAAACAAGTGACCCATTTCATTGTTGTTTTGTGAACGGTTTTATTTGAGTTGTCTACTTTAAATGTTTATGAAAGTAACAGAAGGAGCTAACACGCTCATAGAGAATAAAAAATTTGTTCGTTGAATCAACATTTTAAATTGTCTTAACATATATGTTAAATGTAACAAATACGTCATCTCATTTTCAGTAAGTTAAATATCAATTGCATTTTTATAATAAGTTAGTTAGTATCCATTGAATTTGTTATAACACATGTATTTGGGGATACAAAAAGAAATATGCAACATTGACTTCTCTTTAATTATTCTCAGAATAAAAATAACACTCATTTTGGATCGAATGAAGTATAGTCGTATAAGTAACATTATGAAACTTATCTTTTATATGCAGGTTGACCCATATTAAACTTGCGCCGTCTAAACAATCGACTATAAATAGTATAGATAAAAGCGAATATGAAATCAAAACAATTGGACATTTGATACGACTTGAAGTTTTTTTTTTTTTTTTTTTTTTTTTT
>JAYMTH010001188.1:0-15904 GCA_036897465.1 Pelargonium australe | reverse complement strand
CACTGTATTTATTTTAAACTGAGAAAAAAAAAACGTCGCCGGAGGGTATCGTGCTTAACGCCAAAGTGAGTGACGTTAAGACCCTTAGAGCCAAACCAATTGGCGTTATTTGGCGTTAAGCCCATTAATATATGCAATATAATATATAGAGGGGGCTAATTCTCTTAATTGATGAGAAGTGTGGTTAGTTTCCTAAATTAAAACATTAAATGGGCTAAATAACTAAAAAACCCGTGAGTGATACCCTCGAGACCAAATATATATATATATAAACTACACATGCATGCATGCATGAAGACAAAACAACAATTCTTTAAGCAAATAAATAGTTGATAGAATCAGCTCAGGTGGTCAGAGTATCCAAGAAACTGAAACTGAAACTGAGCTCAGCTTTGTAAGCTATTTGCAGTGTTAAAGTAACAATTAATTAGCAGCAAATTGCTATATGGAAGTCAACGACATGGATGGGAAGTGATTTGATTAATATTTATGGATGTGAGTAACAACGTTGACTTGAGTCAATACCGGCAGCATTGGAAGCCGGTGATTTCAATTCATGATTGGCACTGTAGATACGCAAGAAGAGCAGTTACTTACCAACCAAACCGGACCATTACTACTTCTTGGAGAAACTCTACAGTACATAGTACACACCATAACACAGACCAGATCACTACACTATGTGTGTTTTCTTGCGACAAATGTGTTGCATACAACCAATTAGTGTCTTTAAGTGAAAATGAAAAAGGAAATGTCAGCTTAATCGTTAGGAGCTCTTCATGAAATCATGTGGGGGCTTCTCGGTGTCTGAGGCGGGGGCGATTAGCAATTACGTTTTATTGAACACAATTTTTGTGAGATACTATTGCATTGTGTTTCGTCCTAAGAAATATAAGTCTTACCTTTTTATATTGTTGTTCTATTCTGTTTACACTTCCAAATTTACAATACTATTTTACAAATTGGTCAATTATTTTCACGTAGATTAAAGACGGAGTTATCCGAGATACATTTTGACAATATTTTGTTTATTTTTGTTCAGCGCGTTTTTCTTTTAAATCTGTAATACAACTTGGCTCATAGGCTAGCTGCTTTTAGCAAATCCAGTGTATTAAGATTGTGCTTGCAAAAGTCCTTTTGTACTGTTCTATATTAATACAAACTCTCATTTTACTATAAATAAATAAAAAATACTTGTTATTAAAAGCATGTGCTGATACATTTTCACCTGATTTTTAATAAGAAAAAGTACTTGGTGCAAAATATTTAGACATCATATTGGATCTTGATTCTTGAGTTAGTGACAATGAATTCAATTAATTGAGAAATTGATAGTTATTTAGAGATAATATAATGTTAATCTGCAGTTGAATAATTACATATTGACCTAAATGACAGCACATTGGTATACTTTGACTAATTTATTCATTAAAAAATCCCCCCAAAAAGTGATAAACCTTTTGTATATTTTCAATGATGTCCCTTTGAACCCATCAACATCCAGTAATCTATTACCAATGAGTAGGCTTGTGAGACCTCACTTCACTTCACTACCAAGCTTCTGAGAACCACAACCAATCTCTCTCCTTCCTCCTCCAATGGCCACTTCCTGCAACCTCCCATTTTTTCTCTCTCTAACCTTCTCATTCTTTTTTCTTATCAGTCATAGCTCAAGCTCATCTTCTTCTGAAGCAGACCTTCTTCTCACCTTCAAGTCCTCCATTGAAGACCCAAATGACAAGCTCTCAAGTTGGTCCAACACCTCAGCCATTCATTTCTGTAACTGGACTGGCATCACCTGCACCACCTCACCTTCTTTAAATTTGTCTGTGCTCTCTATTAATCTTCAAAGTTTCAATCTTTCTGGTGAAATCTCATCTTCAATATGTCAACTTCCCAATTTGTCTCATCTCAACCTTGCTGACAATCTCTTCAACCAGCCCATTCCTCTTCAGCTCTCTCAGTGCAGCTCTCTCAAGACTCTCAATCTCAGCAACAATCTCATTTGGGGCACAATCCCAAACCAGGTTTCTCAGTTTGGGTCCTTGGAAGTGCTTGATTTGAGCTGGAACCATTTGGAGGGCAAGATCCCAGAAAGCATTGGCTCCATGAAAAATCTGCAAGTTCTCAACTTGGGAAGCAACTTGCTTTCAGGTAGTGTCACTTTTGGTTTTGTCAATTTAACTGAGCTAGTTGTTCTTGATTTGTCTGACAATCCATACTTGGTGAGTGAGATTTCAAGTGACATTGGGAATCTCCAAAAGCTTGAGCAGCTTTTGTTGCAAGGCTCTGGTTTTCATGGTGGGATTCCTGATTCTCTGGTGGGTTTGAATAGCTTGAAAACTTTAGACCTTTCTCTGAACAATCTCACTGGCATGGTTCCCAATATATTAGCTTCTTCTCTCAAGAATTTGGTATCTTTTGATGTCTCTCAAAATAGACTTCTAGGTTCATACCCAAATGGTATTTGCAAAGGGAAGGGCCTTGTTAGCATCAGTCTCCACACTAATTTCTTCACTGGTCCACTACCCAATACCATTAGTGAATGCTTGAATCTTGAGAGGTTTCAAGTTCAGAACAATGGGTTTTCAGGGGAATTCCCTGATGGGTTATGGTCATTACCCAAAATCAGGCTCATCAGAGCTGAAAACAATAGATTTTCTGGTGAAATACCTGATAGCATATCCATAGCTCCTCAACTAGAACAAGTTCAGATAGATAATAATAGCTTTACTGGTAAACTCCCCCAAGGTCTTGGGTTGGTTGAGAGCCTTTATAGGTTCTCTGCTTCTCAGAATGGGTTCTATGGTGAACTACCTCCCAACTTCTGTGACTCTCCTGTTATGAGTATTATAAATCTCTCCCACAATTCGCTTACGGGTCGAATTCCAGAACTGAAGAAATGCAGGAAGCTAGTGTCATTGTCTTTGGCAGATAACAGTCTCACCGGAGAAATCCCACCGTCCCTTGCTGATTTGCCGGTGCTAACATACCTTGATCTTTCTGATAACAATCTCACTGGTTCGATACCCGAAAGTCTGCAGAACTTGAAGCTTGCACTCTTTAATGTATCGTTTAATCTGCTATCTGGAAGGGTCCCATTGTCTTTGATATTAGGCCTCCCGGCTTCATTTTTGCAAGGAAATGCAGACCTTTGTGGCCCGGGATTGCCCAATTCCTGTAGTGAAGACAAACAAAAAAGCCACACTACTGGTCTTACAACACTGGGATGTGCATTGATTTCTTTGGCTTTTGCTGTTGGAACTTTGATTGTTGCTGTTGGGTTCTTCACCTATCAACGATCTTCCAAGCAAAAATCTCCATTAGGCACATGGCGTTCCGTGTTCTTCTATCCCCTCAGAGTCACCGAACATGATTTGATAATGGGAATGAATGAGAAAACAGCTTGTGGAAGTGGTGGAGTATTTGGTAGAGTTTTCATAGTAACTTTACCCAGTGGCGAGCTTGTTGCTGTCAAGAAGCTTGATAATTTCGGGAGCCAGTCTTCGAAGGCCTTAAAGGCTGAGGTCAAGACATTAGCCAAAATCAGGCACAAGAACATCATCAAGATCTTGGGTTCTTGCTATTCCAACGAGTCAACATTTCTGATTTACGAGTTCTTGGAAAAGGGCAGCCTGGGGGACTTGATAAGCAGACCAGATATTTCATTGCAGTGGAGTTTAAGATTGAAAATTGCCCTTGGAGTTGCTCAAGGACTCGCTTACCTTCACCAAGATTATGTCCCGTGTTTACTTCACAGAAATATCAAGTCAAGAAACATTCTTCTGGATGTTGATTTCGAACCAAAGCTGACAGATTTTGCTCTCGACAGAATCGTGGGAGAAGCTGCGTTCCAATCAACCATGGCTTCAGAATCTGCATTTTCATGTTATAACGCGCCTGGTATGATATCTCATCCGAATTCCATTCAAGTCCTTGCACAAATTTGTATAAGACTTGTCACATTTTAGTACCAAGACTCGTGCATATGACATTAAACTTAGATCTCATGATTCTTACAAAGGTATGGTGTTTGATTGTATGATTGCAGAAATAGGTTACAGCAAGAAAGCTACAGAGGAGATGGATGTTTACGCGTTTGGAGTAGTGTTACTAGAGCTAGTGACTGGCAGGCAAGCAGAGAAAGCAGAAACCGAAGACACTATCGACATAGTGACTTGGGTTCGAAGGAAAATCAACATTACAAATGGAGCATTGCTGGTTCTTGATTCCAAGATTGCGAGTTCTTCCCAAAAAGCGATGCTCGCAGCTCTAGAAATAGCACTGCATTGCACAAGTGTTATGCCGGAGAAAAGGCCCTCAGTGTTTGAAGTGGTGAGGAATCTGCAGTCCCTCAGCTCGGGGACCCTCCTCCCATCCCTGGAATTAGCTACCTCCAACTCAGAGAGCATTGATTCTCATCAAAATATTTCTTTCTAAAGATATTATGCCATGTCTGCTACAAATATAATTATACAATGTTAATAGAACTGCTCATATTCATGGATGTTGCTTCCATATCTTTTGCCATTTCAGATTAGTAATATGGGAGTTCAGTTAACACAGAGTGATCTCCTTAAAGGAGTTGCCACGTCACCAAAACTTGAAGGAGTACTACCTAAATTCGGTACAGTTCCTTTAATGAGCTGATTTCTGCAGGAGCTCAATGTTTTCCTTGAAAAATTTGGCCTCCTTCGAAGAGAAGAGATAACGCAAAAATCATCTTCTTGCCCTTATAAAATGCATATTGAGTCGACCTGATCGGTTTTATTATGTTATTGATTTGTGGAATGCTAGATATTTATGCATATGTAGTTGTTGATATTATTAAGTTGTTTCTTTAATACTTCATGTCCATTTTGGTCATTTTCACAATTGATGCATCATCACATTTGTTGTTATTCAAACATACTGTTACATAAAATACATTTCTTTAAACATTTACTTACAACTCCTTACAATTCTTCATCCGTGTTACGAAATAAAGCCTTTGTGGACAAAGTGATCATTTGAAAACTAATAAACATTTACGCTGCGTTTAACTTTTTGAATTTGATGATCCAAAAAACTATAGAATCCGAACGGATTTATAAGAGCTCACAACTCAGTTAGTATAATCGATAAAAAAAAAAAAGGAAAGTATAAACAAAGCAAACTAGAGAACACTCCTATTCTGAATTTTGCTGCTTTCTTTATATATATTTTTCATGTATCCTTGCATTTACAGATTGGTGGAAAGATTTATACCAAATTTAGTGAATTTCAATCTTAGAAAGGAAAAAAAATGTAGTAATGTTTACCCAGTGAGAGACAGAACCTAATTAATTAAGTGAAGAGAACAAAAAATCTAACAAAATCATTAAAAGGGCTATCTTGAGATAGAAAATTAATGTAAAGAAACTAAAAAAGGCTAACAAAATCTGATTGTAGTTATGACCTTTATAGCCACCAAACTCTTATCATATTTGATTGTAATTATATAAATTTGTAGAAATGTGGTCAAATATTTGCAGATTCATATATAAAATTTTCTCTTGAGAGAGAGAGAGAAGAGGAGGATACAGTGGCAGAAGAGTAGTTTCTTGTTTGGTTAGTACTGTTCTCTTCAGTTTTTGCTAAGCAACTCTGTTTTGTTGTCCTTGATGCCATTTTTTGGGTATCATGGGCATGAAATTATATGTTTCATTTATTCATGTTTTGCTTCTTAATTATTAGTCTATTTAGGTTCATGATAACCTTTTTCTCTTTTTGATAAGAAAGCGTACCAATCAAGGCTTGAAACTGAGACATCGATCTGGAGGAGCAAACACCTTAAGTCAATTACTCCAACAATAGTTGGTGGTTCATGATGATTTGAAGGTTCATTTTGAGAGTACCAATATCTATCTAACTAAGAGCTTATAGTTTATCTTTCTCTTCTTCTAATTAATACTCTTTTTCATTTTCTAATTTTCAGTTTTTCATGAAACAAAAAGAAGAAGAAATTTGTTCATGTCTACCCTTATTGTTTTTCATTTTCATGTTTTTATAAATAAAAAAATTGTTTTGTATTGTTCTGGATTTTATAATGACAGAATCATTTCAAAAGTATTTTTCAACAGAAAATTCAGTTTACCAACTATTTGGAAAAACTGAACATGAATTTCATTTTTCCAATTTTCTTGGAACAAAAATGGAAAATTTTCTTTTACTAAACAAGGTGCAATATTGCTGATTTTTATACTGGATTTGAAGATTTCTTCAGAAATTCTTATGTTAACAAAATGTTCAAACATTAGAGTAACCATCTATGGAGGAGTATTATACTATTGAGAACGATGATAGACAACTTATCGATTGATAACATGTCTACCAAAATTTGTTAGAATAAATCACGTATGAGGATGGTAAGTTTTATGTCGATTCTCAATTATAATTAATTTTCCGGTTATTTTTGTGATTTTGTTTGTCCCAAAATTATATATCCTCTCATGGAAGATTTTTTACAAATCTAATTCAAAGAGAATATGCACAAACTTTATACGTGCTGTTAGAATTAGTATATCATCATATCTTCCTAAAATTTATATAAATAGAGTGAAAATTTTGTAATAGATTCAAACTTCCCAATTATCCAACATCACAATAGATCATTAAACGTATTACGTACTTTCTAATAAGTTAAAACGTTGCTAAATATATCATTGGTCGTATCATATGACTCAAGTACATATAGATATAATACATTACATAATTCAATTGAAGTGATCGTGAACACTCTTAAATTTTGTAGGATATTCTTCTCGTACGCGCATACATACATATTGATCGATCAAGCGCGAAAAGATGAATAACAACACTTCCTCTCCTTGTGAATCAAGCCATTCAATTTCACATACTGTCAACACTTACTCTCAAGCTGATCACATGATGATGCCTCAGTCTCAGTCTCAGTCTCAGTCTACTCCCAAACAACAGTCCCCAAACTATTCACTACAAAATTTCAATGGCGACGAAGATGAAGGTGAAAATGCAGAGACCCGACGTGCCAGAAAGTACGATCAGCAGGTGAAACAATTCGGTGAGAGAAGCTCTAAGTACAGAGGAGTGAGCAAGTATGTTGTTTTTTCTTTCTCTACTATTTCAACAAATTTATTAAAGCTGTTGAGTTGTAAAATAATGAGAAATGAAAACCAGGCTGAGGTACAAGGATCGGTACGAAGCATTTCTGTGGGACAATACTAATTCTGAAGGGGAGCCAAGAACAGGTTATTTCCAAAAACTACATCTGAAATGAATTTATCAGTATAAATCACCAATGACTGACTCTTTTTTATTTATTTTTTGCAGTTTATGTAGGTGAGTGAAGCTTATTTATTAATGAATTATCTGGATTGTAACCAGTTATAGCTATAATTTGAAGCTCATTTTTATGTATTGAAAGCCGGTGGATTCGAACGGGAAGAGGATGCAGCTAGGGCTTATGATTTGGCTGCTCTCAAGTTATGGGGACAGGGAGTGCCAACAAATTTTCCTGTATGTTTCTGTACCATCTTTTATGTTTTAGATTCAATTTTAGTATATTTTGCTGCTACTTTATGTGGATATATGTATTAATTGTTGTAGCTGGAAGATTATGCCTTGGACTTGGAGGATATGAAACATATGAGCAAAAGAGAGTACTTGCTTGCAATCAGAAGGTAATTACATACAATTTCAGTGATCAGCCTATGAGTCCTTCTGTTACTGATAATAATTTGAATTCAGGAGCAGTCATGGATTTGCCAAAGGCGTTTCGAAATATCGTGGAGTTTCAAGGTATTTAATCATCCATATCTCGCTCTTTCTCGTTCTCGTTCTCATTTTCATTCGCGTATGTGACTTATCGTCTAGTGCGCAACGTTACAGGAACTCAGATTACAAGAAATGGCAAGCCAGGCTTGGGAAAGGCAAAGATATACAAGGCCCTGTATATTTAGGAACGTACGGTATGTCTGCTATATGATATGAGCCTACTGAAATCATGACTGAGATTCCGGACACTCTAAACTTGATTCGTTTGTGTTTGTGTTTGACCGAACAATATCAGTAACTGAAGAGGAAGCTGCAAGAGCCTATGATGTGGCACTGATTAGAATCAAAGGCATGGAAGCAATAACAAACTTTGATCTGGCTCAGTATAATGTCAAAGCAATCCTTGAAAGCCCAATGCTACCAGTTGGCAAGGGTGCTGCTAAGCTGTTGAAGACTCCGGAGTACGAGATGGTCCGGAGGACCAACGCTACATCAGGCGCCCAGCAACAAAGATCCTCCACCAGTAGTCGCCGTGGCTGCTCTGTGCTCGAGCGGCTTTAATGGGCTACCCGCCGGTCTAGGATGACTAGAAGAAACAATGATCCAAACACAAAAGGCAGCGGCAGCAGCAGCAACACAAGCTCATCTCATGCCCAGCAAATGCAAGAACCCGACTTTTCCAATATGCATCATGATTGTTATGGTCACCAAATGCATTATAATTTCCTAAACCCCCCAAAGAACCTAAACCCTAACCTGCACCAGGAACAGTACCAGAGCCCTAGATCCTTGTTTGGTCCTAATTTTCAAACAAACCCAGGTTCCATTTACGGGTCGAGTGGCTGTGGGATCAATGGAATTAGATTGGGGAACTATGAAAATTTGACAGCAGCAATGGTTTCTGGCAGCAGTAACAGCAACACCCAAAGTGGACCTCTAATGGAGAAACCACATCCAAATGCACAAAATGGAGATTCAGCTGAAGGTTTCAATGACAATAACTTTGAACTTCCCAACAGCTGGTTGGAGACTTTCTTGATGAACTGAGACACTTTTGTGTTAATAGTAAATTAGCAAGAAACTCTAGTTAATTGACTCTGAATCGGTGAAATAAATTTCTTTCAACTATAACTTATTACACACTGAGTTCTTTATTTCTCAAAATCATATATCCTATCATCTAATTGCATACATATTGCACCCAACCCAACTCTTATACGGGGTCTGGTAACATTTGATGATAACTGAAACCCTTTTAATTTCATACAAAAAACCAGAAATATACAGATCATCACCACAATATTTACACAGACCAGACGTCTCGAAGGAGTTCGTACCTCGCATTGATGCCAGCATTGCCAATCGGTTCATTGCTATTTCCATTTCCATTGGCTCTGACAGATGGAGAAGGTGGCATTTTCTCAATGAAGGATGTGAGAGGAGAATCCAGTTCATCCAATTCCTCATCACTCGTATACCCCTTCCTCTGAAGGTTAGATGCATTCCGCGACAATTCGGATTTGCCTCCAGCCTCCCCAAGCTTTTCAGCCACATCAGCAGAGGATGGTGGGATATACACAACTGGGGCAGCTGTGTAAGGGAAGCTTCTCGCAGTTTCACCGGACAATCTCCGCTCCACGATACTCTGAAGAATTAAGATAATCAAACTCAGAAAGTTCGTCCAGGCAATTATCAGTTATCACCATTCGAATAATCAACCTGAATTACAAGGCTTGAGCACCTTTCTTCATCCTTTGATATAACAGCTATAATGAGAAATCTGATAATTAAACAAAATCATACCTCAGCATTCAGAGCCTCTAATACAGCTCCTGGCACTGCATCTGGACAGAACTCATCTGGCGTGAAGTTGCAAAGTATCCGCTTAACCAGCGGAAGAGTTATGGATGGGCACACCTAGAAAACAATACAGCAAAAATTTAGAAAATTTTGGGGACAGGAGAAACTTAAATGGAACAATAGCTGGATATATTTTTTTTAAACTCTTACGATCTTATAACATACCTCTTTTCTTATTGATCGGTCGATGAGCATGTCTTTCGGAAGCATTAGAAGATCACTTAAGGAATTTAGAAGATGGAAGGATTTTGGTTTGCCACCTTGATTGTTGTCGCACTCGATGCTGTCTTGCTCTTCTTCTAAATATTCGTCAGTATCCATGCCAAACATATCAGTGAGCCATCTAGACCAATTCCCAATCTGCACAGAAGGTAGCCTCACATTTAAGACTAGGAAATTGTATCTTTATAGTCATTTTCGTGGATGCAACAGACCTTGTGAACAAGGAAAGGAATGGTTTAGATCACGACTCCCAATTCATACTTTTTTTAAGAGATTAGGATGATAATGAAGATTCTAACTATAATAGATACCAGCATGGCATTAAAATAGGAATCGCCCATAGACACGACATATTTTTAGAAGTATCACCCTGCAAATTCATACACCAGTTTCATCCCAACAAATAGAAGCAAATTCATAACTGCTATATGTAGCCATTAGCACTTAGCAGTCTTCTCCTGAAACATTATATCTGAATTCTTTGCCATACAAAAAAGCTGAAATCGTGCAATTCATGTAAAGCAGAAACAACTGTGATACATACAGAGTTTTTCAGCTGTGCACCAGATCCAAAGCTCAAGTCCCCATCAGGAATAGGCAGAAACCTGGAATCAGGAATAGGATCGGAAACAGGATCTGTTGGGATCTCATGTACAGACTCGCGCAAAATAGCATTGAACATGGCCACATCTAGTCTGGAAATACAATGTTCCATAACCTAATGAAAGAAACAATTAACTTCCAGCACAAAGCAAAAATAAATAAAAAAGGAGGCTAGATTAGTTCATTTCTGCTAATTACTTTAACAGGGCTGAGAAATTATTGTGGATTATGCTCATATCCTACTGTCTACGCCGCAAAATGGAAGCTAAAGAAGTGGAAGTTATAAGCTGCGTACCATTCTTGCCAACACAGGCAAGCAACCACATTCATGCCCCCCTGCTCGAAGAGGACAGAGCCGTTGAAAAGCATCCTGGAATGCATTTTTCCACAGGTCAACAGAAAAGCTACCCTGTTGCTGATCACCTAATGCTGGCCCCGACAATCTGGCTGAGCAGTCATTAGAAGTTTTATTGTCATTTGGAGAATGCATATTTGGAGTCAAAGCCTGAAAATAAATAATTCTAATCAGCATACAGGAGAAAAAGATCAAATCCAATAATATTGGTCATTTAAGAAATAATCTGCTGTTGAAGAAAAAATAAATGGGGCTTAACCGCTTAAGTGCATTGATGAAACCAATAACCATTGATATATGTGGAGTCCATTTTACTGATTAAGAAGTTAGACTGGTAACATTCTAGTTATAAGCAACTGGTCTAATCAATAAACTCCTCAAGAGCCTGAAGAGTTCTTACCTGCCACCAAACTGACTCAACTATCCGGGAGAAAATCCAGGATTCAACTTTCTCTAATGCAGCAATGAAGGTTCCTGTTTCCTGCCAATCATCAAGAATCTGCATAAAACCATTTATTTGTTTACTGCCAGCACTAGCCTTCCATTTCTGATTTGTAGATTTTAATTCACTTCTCTTGCTACTTCCATTTAACTCAGAAAATCTAGTCACTGGACTTGAGTGGCGTGAACTGCCAAATGCTTGACAAATAATCTCCCTCAGCACAATGGTGTTTGACAACCAGAATGTTAACCTTAGTTAAGAGTAGAAAAAATGAATATCTATTAGACTAAATTGTTGAAAACAAAGTTGCAAGACACTATGAAGCAAAATATTATACTTGTGTAGTTGATAGGAAAAAAAAAAAGTGTTATATTTATGTACCTTGGGACATCATTACCACAAGATTTGGCAACCAAAACAAGTCCTGACACAGTATTTTTAGCAATTGTAGCACGCTTGTTCTGAGTCCAATACTTGCCAGCATGAATGTAGAGTCTTGAAAGCCGTCGAGCAGGAGTATGCACCTTATGAGCTGAGCTCCCATGCTCTGGTACCACAGAATAGAGTGAAATTTCAAGAGCAGCAACCTCTCTCAGCTCCTCTTCAAGTTTCTCAATTCTTCTTTCCATTTCTTCTATCTTTTTATCCGAAGCTGCATCTTTTTCATGTTCACCATTTTCTTCATTATCTACTGTTTCATCATCACTTCCTACACTATTACCATTATTTGAGGCTTCATCCAAGACATCAATATCCTTTACTTCTTCAATGGGCTTGTCATCAGAAGATTCTGATGAAGGTTTATGAGGAACTTTCAGAAAATTAGAATTGTCAGAAGCTTTGGTTGTAGAAGTACTACCTCTACTTGTTTTTGTAACTTTTCTTGGAGTATTCTGTGACACTTTGGGTCTCAATTTATTTGTTTCGTGCTCAGACCTCACTCTAGATCCACGAGGCCCACTCTCTGTTGAATTTTTTTTGGCAATACTTTTGGGAATTCTAGAAGTTTTTGCTACCCTCTCATCCTCTGCTTCAGGTGAATCCCCTTGGGATGATACAGAATCTTTCACCGTCTCAGAATCTGATTCCTCTTCCTTCCCTGGCATTGATTCATTCTCCAAATCACTAGAATGATCATCTAAACTTCCATCCTTGTTAGCTTTTGTATCCTTAGACATCTCCTCAGACCTGTTGACATCATCCACATAATGTATAACCAAACTTTCGTATACTTCAGGGGGCTCAGTGCCCACATTCAAATCACTTACTAAGATACTGGAGTCTGGTCTAGGTTGTGAAGCTTTAGATTCAGTTTCTTTTCCACTTGAAATTTTGCGAGTATTATCTTGGCGTAGTTGAGGGTCTTTCCTATTGGCCTTCCCAGAGCGCTTTGAGTCTTTTGACTGGTTATTGTTTGAGATTCTCTTCTTCTCAATTTCTTTCATACTTCTGATGTATTACCTTTTCCAAAAAAACAATCAAATGGAAAAGTGTGATGAGGGAGAAAAATATTAATCAACAACCAGAGTAAAACTCTTCAAGAAAAGGCTAACAGTTGAGGTGTAAGGCATGTGATGCACCTCCTTCAAATGAAGTGGCTTCCTTCATACCTAAAGTGTTATTCTTGGCTCTCTGCTCTTGTATGAGGAATTAACTCTGTATATGACAGAAATTTTGAGTTATTAAGGGATAGGCAATTGTCAGAAGACAAGACTGCAATATAAGTATTAAATACAAGTATAATGAGTTTCACTTTCACTGCTCACTGCAGACGAATGTGAAAGAAACAAACATGTAAAGACAGGGCTTAAAATCACATCTATAAGAAAGAAACAATAACAAAACAATTTGAATAATGCATTGTAATTGTCTACGGAAATTGGATGCTAAGAAAAAATAAGCAGAAAACAAGGGATAAACAGGAGCAGGACAACATGATTCAGATGTGAAAGAAACAAAAGTTAAAACACTCTACACGTCGGGTCTACATAACCAAGCAAGTTAAAAAAAGATATTAAAATGCCCAATTTATACATTGAAGCTCCAAAAATCACAAACCATTATGTTAGTAGATTCCCAAAAATGATGTGAAAATGGCAAGACAGAACCATTTACACCCTCATCAAACCCACAATGCTAATTACAGAAGCAATTACAAACATAATAACTAACAGAAACTAGAAAACCCTACTAAACCTATCAAGTTATAACATCATTTATTAATATTTTTAAATTATGTGGTTAAAGTGCCACAAATCAAATGGCCGTGTAATTCCATCATGATGCAAACAAATAAAATGAATATGCTATTTCAGCCTGGTATGTACCCTAAACCACATGCTCTAACTAGTCTCACATTTGGCTACAATAATCTCATTACAGAATCCAAATGCTGTCATTTACAATTAATTTATAGCACTATTAGTTATTCTGTTCCAAGCATAGAAAAGATTAAATTAGTTTACATACTCACCATCTCTTTTCAAAATACTAACTTCAGAAACTTGCACTTTTGTTCCTCCATAATAATATGGAGAAACCCATTTCTGTAGAGGATGTTCTGGTAGAGTCTTTAAATTAATCCTAGAAACAACGAAATCAGGATATTTTGCCCCTACATTTTCAAGTTTTCCTAGTAAAGACAACATGTATCAATGGGATCAAAGATTATTATCTTACTTTTAAAAATGAGCAAAATGAACAGAAATAATAATGCGAAGAGAGTAGAGGACAGAAGTACCGTCACTGGGAAGAAATCTATTAGAGTATCATAAATAATAGGAAATAATTATGTATATCCTATTTAATGTTGTGCAAGCTCTGTAAAATGAACAACAACCCCAAGCTGAAAGCCGTTTTAGAGTAATTGATCCAATCACAATCACATATTAATAAACTATTTGTATAGCACTCCTCTCCAGCAACAGAGACAAAGATCCTTGTATTATTTTCTGGCTATCACCACATGTACATGGATGTCCATGGAGCATACATAGGATGAGCATAAACAGCAACATGGCAAGATCATGGCTCACCAGTGAACAGCCAGACTTGCCGACAAAAGATTTAGAAAGATGCTTCAACGACAAAAAGGCTCGATTAGACATCATTGGTGACTAATAATTACGAATTCCTCCCATATCCTCCCCCACTGCCCACCACCACCACGCACAACCATAAAAAATGCAGCCTAATTATCTTTAATATGCGCCATACATACATGCATACAGAGAGAGAAGTGAATCTAAAACAGTGAAACTTACATTGAAGCAACCAATAAACTGCAAAAAAAATACTGAATTAGAAGAACAGCGCGAGATTGCACGAAGCAATTCAATATTCAAAACTCTCCAATCTCAGGCCTCAAAATAGAAGGTCGAGTGAAGAAAACAGAAAAACAAAATCGAGAAGAAAGCGAAACAACGAAGAAGAAGACAAGATCTAGGCAGAAAGGAAATGGCACAGATCAAATGATACGATTTCCAAAGCACATCGCAAAAATGCCTTTCGAGTAGTCAATTTCTCAGTACAAGACAACACAGAAGCAGATAATAACACAAATAAGATAAAAGTAACAACTGCAAAAAGCTGCAACAGAATTGAACTTACAGAAACCGTAAAACTGAAACTTACAGTATCTTTCACGTTCGCTTAGCTTCGGAAATCGAGGAAGAAGAAGAAGAAGAAGCTTTGAAGAAAAAATGCTTCAACAGAATCGATCTTCGAGATATGTTTCAAAATTATACAGTTCCTGTCAATCAAATTTATAACTAAACGTATTGTATTATCTGTGTGGAAGATGAAGAAGAAGAACAAGTAATGCAATTTTGATGAGTTTCTCTCTCTAGATTTAAGGGAACTGAAATAAATGTGGAAGTTTGGGAGATCCAGAGTGCGGGAACGGGAAGAGAACAAGTGCATTTAAAAGGGCCGTTGCGTACTACGAAAGATGGGAGGTGACCGGGAAACAGGGTGTCGGTGGGGAGAAAGTGACTGGCTACTACCGGTTATGCGTCAACTGTAAGTTACATGAGCATGATATCATCATCCGGTGGTCTACCACTTTGAATGTGTTGAATTTACGAAACTGACACTGTCTAATGTCTATGATCCAAATCTAAAATCCAAAACACATGTAAAATTGTTTGGAGGATTAATATTGATAGTATTTAGATATGCTGTCGCATTCTTCCAGAAATGGGCCCCTATTCTTCTTCTTCATGGTAGATGTGGTGTGAACCGTGTGGTGTACCATCTTAGGTTGTCACTATGAGGCATAAGTATGATTTTTTATTTATTTTTTTTTACAATTATATATATAAATCCCGTAATTCGATTATTGAAATAGTGAGTCCTCGCAAATATTAGACTCGTCGATTCCCAACAACAACTGGCACTACACGCTGCAACAACCAAACCATGAGGAGAGACTCCAAGGCCACCACATGGAACTGTCGCACCACACATAGGCGTAGCAACGATTGACCATAGTGAAATTCCTCTGAATCCGCCACCGATGTTTTTCAACATATTTTGTTCGCCTTCAACATCTCAATTTTGAAAGTTTCGTTAGCATTGAGCAGCAGGAGCAAATTAGACAAGTCGACCTCCTTAATTTGGTTATTAAAACATCACCTTTGCCCATAAAT
>JAYMTH010001187.1:0-15907 GCA_036897465.1 Pelargonium australe | reverse complement strand
TTTAAATGAGGTGTCATCACCTCATTGGCTTCTCAAATTGCAACTGATATACATTATACCCATAAAAAATTATTTATGAACGTTAAAATTGCATTAATATTTCAAATTAAAAAAAATGACAATTTTTTTTTTCAATCAAATTTACTTCAAAATAAATTTCACCGGTTATTAGACATAAACCTCAATACGATTAATAATCGATACGATTCAATTTCATTTTTCTAACAAACCCCAATATACCAAACAACTTTATACTTTTTTTCCTTCATAAAATTAGAAACATTATCATCATATTTGGCTCTAAATAAATTTCCATGACCCATTTCAACTTTCCTGAAAAGCAGGGCCATCTCATCTTGATGATTCACAGGTCATTGCCTCTGAAAACAAATAAAGTTACCAACCAATACACCTTTGAGCTTTATGGCAGAAGAGGGACAATCCAGGGGCATTATTGTAATTTCACAACCCCCTTTTCCTCTGAAAGAGCTCCCATAACATAACTCCAACTTGTGTCTTGTGTGTGGCCATTCTTGAGACAAAGAACATCAGCCCAAATAATTTCAGTTTCTGGTCTGTGAATTCTTTTGCTGCTTCAACTTCTTCCCTCTTTAGAGAAGAAATGAGAATTTATAGTATCTGAAGAAAAGAGAAACAACAATCACTGTTCACTTCCATTTACAGTGTCTTACACAAATGTCAGCATTTTAGCATCAGCAGCAGCAAAAAGCCCCCATTTTTAACACATCTCCAAGCTCTCTCTCTCTCTCCAGCAGTTTCAGCAGCAAAATCTTCATTTGCAGCTATGTCCTCCAAATCCAAGTGAGTGCCTCTCATCTCTACCAGTTCTCAGTCACTGGATCTGATTTGGGTTTCTTCGAATTTTTACTTTATTTTCATCTGGATCATGGAAATTTGGGATTTTAGCTCTCAATTTTAGGTCTGGTTCTTATTCTCTTGATTACTGCCTCAATGTGTTGGATCTGTTTTTCTTTTCTTTTTCTTTGCCATGTTTGTGTGCTTGTTCTATTTTGTTTTTTTAGCCAATTTTGCAGTTGGATTTGTAGTTCAGGTTCCATTTTTTCTCCAGTTTGGGTGTGGAATCTGTTCCTGAGTTCAATTTCTGTAGATACTCATATGTGTGTTTATGATGAATTTCACTATTGGGCATGGAAAAGTTTCAATATTTTTTTTTTTGTTAGATCCATCTTTCTCATGAGACCCTTTTGTTATTTCGGATATGGGTTGTGCTCATATGCTCTGCATTGTTTGCTTGACTTCATGTAATTGAATTGTTTTTTATTTAGTAATGTAATTGCCTTAAATACTTTGAACTTGAAGTGTTTTATTTTTTTATACTGATACGTGTGTTCTTGATGAATTTAACAATTGCGCGTAATCAAGTTTCTAATTTTTGGGGGTTAGATCCATGTTTCCCATAGGCCCTTTTGAGTTTTGATATATTGGAAATGGGTTGTGCTAAAATGCTCTGCATTGTGCGTTTGATTTCGTGTATTTGAATTGGTAATGTAATCGTGCTATATACTTTTAATATGCTTTGTTGTTTTTATCATGCGTGTTCTATTTGTTTGTGCCAATTTTGCACTTGGGTAGTGGTTAAGGTTCCATTTTTTCTTCAGATTGGTGTCTGGAATCTTTTCCCGAGTTCAGTTTTTTATATATGGCATATAAGAAACTTTAATTTATTTTTTTTGGGTTAGATCCATCTTTCTCATGAGACCCTTTTGGTTTACTGGTATTGGGTTGTGCTCAAATGCTTTGCATTGTGTGTTTGATTTGATGTAATTGAATTGGTTTTGTTATGGTAATGTAAAATGGTGCTATAGACTTTGAACTTGAATTAGTTCTTTATATACTCATATGTTCTCGGTGAATTCAACAATTTGGCATAAGAAAAGATTTTGCATTGTGTGGTTTGTTGTAATTGAATTGGTTTTACTATGGTAATGTAATTGTGCTATATACTTTGAACTTTTAGTGTTTCTTTATATACTCATATGTGCGTTCCTGGTGAATTTAACAATTGGTCATTAAAAAAATTCAATTTTTTTGTTAGATCCATGTTTCTCGTGAGACCCTTTTGTTTTTTCGGAAATGGGTTGTGCTCAAATGCTTTGCACTGTGTGTTTGATTTGTTGTAATTGAATTGGTTTTGTTATGGTATTGTAATGGTGCTATCTATACTTTGAATTTGAAGTGGTTCTTTATATCCTCATGTGTGTTCTCGATGAACTTAACAAATGGACATATAAAAAAGTTACAATTTTTTTTCCTTAGATCTATCTTTCTCGTGAGACCCTTTTGGTTTTTGGGAAATAGGTTGTGCTCAAAACGCTAAGATTGTGTGCTTGATTTGATGTAATCGGGTTTTGATATGTAATTGTGCTATATTTAAACGTGAACAGATCTAGTTTATCGGAGACTCCCAACAGCAAAGTTTCACCAGCAACTCCTAGAGTTAGACCAAGCAGAGGAGTGGCAAAATCAGAACATGATTCACCATCATCTCTGCCAAATTCGAGGCTTTCGATTGATCGGTCACCGAGGTCTGTTACCTCAAAGCCTACAATTGAACGCCGAACAACGAAGCTGACCACTCCACCTGAGGTATTTGCCTATGAATTTGTTTTGTGTACTTTTGGTTTGGTCAATGTTGTTGAGAGCATGGTTGGTTCCATTTCTAACTATGCATTTTGATCACTAGTCTAATGAGAACTTTAAAAGTGAAAAGAGAAAAAAAAAATTCCGGGTATACAACTATGTGAACTAGCAATTTGGACTCATACCAATGAGCACTTGAAATTTGACCTGCCTTGTTGTGGGTTTGGGTCTCATGAAATTGACCTGATTGATTTTCGGGTTGGGTTTTCTGTTGACAAATTGCTGATCGGGTTGGGTCTGGTTTTTTCAACCCGAACCTGAAATCCAGATTGCAAGCTATAATGTGAATTGTGAAACTATGCATTTTGTTAGCTAGTCTAATGAGAACTCTAACAATGGAAAGAGCTTTTATATATATATAAAGCTATGGATTATCGTGGATAAATGAAGATGTGAACATGTTAGCTTGTCTAATGAGAACTTTTAAAAATGAGAAGACCGTTCTCTGTATTTTTTATTCTTTTGTATATACAATTACGAGTGGATAAATGAAGATATGAACCTATGCATTTTGTTTTGTTAAGTCTAATGAGAACTTCAAAAATGAAATTTAGCGATATACAGGCATACAGCTATGTATTGTTGTGGATAAATGAAGATTATTTCTATTTTTAATCAGCATTAATGATCATTTCTCTTTCTCTGTGCTCAGAAACCATCCCGGCTTGTGAAGGGATCAGAAGTAAATGCTCAAACACGAATTGTGAAGGGGTCGGAAACACAGTCTCAATTGGCGCTTGTTCAGGAAGATCTCAAGAAAGCGAAGGAGCAAATAGCTTTGATCGAGAAAGAGAAAGCTCAAGCTATTGACGAGTTGAAAGAAGCGCAAAGAGTCGCTGAGGAGGCGAATGAGAAGCTAAGAGAAGCTTTGGTGGCTCAGAAACGGGCCGAGGATGATTCTGAGATTGAGAAGTTTAGGGCTGTTGAGTTGGAACAAGCCGGGATTGAAGCTGCTCAAAAGCAGGAACACGAGTGGCAAAAAGAGCTCGAAGAAGTCAAGAACCAACGCGCAACTGACGTTTCTTCCCTTCTCTCGATCACCGAGGAACTTGAAAGAGTGAAGCAGGAACTGGCCATGACTTGTGATGCTAAGAACCAGGCTTTGATCCACGCGGATGATGCTACGAAGATTGCTGAGATTCATGCCGAGAAGGTTGAAACTCTCTCGGCTGAGTTGACCCGACTTAAGGGGTATCTCGATTCACAGCTTGAAACCGAGTCTTGCGAGAAGGGAAGGTTGGTGTCAGAGCTTCAGTCGGAGATAGATTCTCTGAAACAAGAGCTCCATAAAGCAAAAAATTTCGAGGAGAAGCTGATAGAAAAGGAGGCTTCGTTGAAACAAGAGCTCGAGAAAGCTAAAGAACTGGAGGAGAAGCTTGTGGAAAAGGAGGCATCTTTGGAACAAGAACTCGAGAAAGCAAAAAACCTTGAGGAGAAGCTGGCGGAGAAGGAGGCTTCGATAAAACAAGAGCTTGAAAAGGCAAAAAGTCTTGAAGAGAAGCTGATGGAAAAGGAAGCATTGTTAACTCGAGAACTTGAAAAAGCGAAAAATCTTGAAGAGAAGCTGATGGAAAAGGAGGCGTCTCTGAAGCGAGAACTCGAGAAATCAAGAAGTTTTGAGGAGGAGCTCGAGGAAAAGGAGGCTTTTATCGAACAGCTTAGTGTTGACCTAGAAGCTGCGAAAATGGCCGAATCTTATGCGCATAATTACATGGAAGAGTGGAAAACAAAGGTTCAGGAGTTGGAAACACAAAAGGCGGAGGCGAATAAATTGGAGAGATGTGCATCGGAGTCTCTAGAATCAGTCATGAAGCAACTGGAGGGAAATCATGATCTACTACATGATGCAGAATCTGAAATCTCCGCTCTCAAAGAAAAGGCGGGTTTGTTGGAAATGACAATCGGGAGACAGAGATCGGAACTTGAGGAAGCGGAGAAGCGATTTAATAAAGCCAACGAAGAAACTAAAGAAATGGCGGCGGTTATTGAATCTTTGAAGAGTGAGCTCGAAACTGTGAAAGAAGAGAAAGCGCAGGCTTTGGATAACGAGAAGCTTGCAGCTTCCAGCGTTCAGAGTCTATTGGAAGAAAAAAACAAACTCATAAACGAATTGGAAAGTACAAAAGACGAAGAAGAGAAGAGCAAGAAAGCAATGGAGAGCTTGGCTTCAGCGTTGCACGAGGTCTCAGCAGAAGCAAGAGAGGCCAAAGAAAAGCTGTTGTGCACTCAAGACGAGCATGAAAACTATGAGGCTCAGATTGAAAACCTAAGACTGATATTGAAAGGCACAAACGAGAAGTACGAGTGCATGCTCGATGATGCAAAACATGAGATTGATCTTCTTGCAAACACCATTGAACAATCAAAGCATGAGTTCCAAAATTCCAAGAACGACTGGGAACAGAAGGAGCTTCACTTGGCAAGTTGTGTAAAGCAGTCTCAAGAAGAAAATGCTTCAATGAAAAAAGAAGTGGACAGGCTCGTGAATTTGCTCAAAAAGACCGAGCAAGAAGCCAAGGCCTCGAAGGAGGAAGAATATGAGCTAAAGGATAGCTTGAAGGAAGTGGAAGCCGAGGTGATTTACTTACAAGAAACCCTAGGAGAAGCAAAGGCCGAAACCATGAAAATGAAGGAGAGTTTATTGGACAAAGAAAACGAGTTGCAGGGTATAATTCAAGAAAACGAGGAGCTTCGAAGTAGGGACGCCACTTCTCTTAAAAAGATTGAGGAGCTATCTAAACTGCTAGAAGAAGCTACGGCCAAAAAGCAAATTGAGGAAAATGGTGATCTTACGGATAGTGAAAAGGACTATGATTTGCTCCCAAAGGTGGTCGAGTTCTCTGAAGAGAACGGGCATGGAGGAGATGACTCCTCCAAGCCCAAAACAGAGCTTCCTCCACAAAAACACGAAGAAGCCACGAAAGAGAACTTCGAGGAAGATAGCAACTCCTTGTATCAAACAAGCGCTTCCAAACTCGAGAATGTGAATGGTAAACCAAAGGAAGACGGGAGAAAAGAAAAGGAGGATGATTCGGTAGATGTTGATGAGTTCAAGATGTGGGAGAGCTGCAAGATCGAGAAGGATTTGTCTCCGGAAAGAGAACAAGAACAAGAATCCTTTGAAACCGATGAAGTGGACTCGAAGGTGGAGAGCTTTGATCAGATAAACGGCCTCTCTTCAACAGAAACCATCGAAGATGGCGCAACCTCACCATCAAAGCTTCAGCAACAGCCGAAAAAGAAAAAGCCTTTGCTTCGCAAGTTCGGGAGCTTACTCAAGAAGAAGAGCCCCAGCAGCAACCAGAAATAGAGGAAGAGATTGGTCCAATCCTATAGCTTGTGCTCCAGTGGCACACAGGTAATATCGGATACTATCTTGCACCTTAATATGTTAAAAAAAATTATGAGGCTTGGTATTATATTTAGAATCTAGATTCTTTCATGTGTTTACTATCTTGAATGCGATCGATTTCTTGGAAAAGGACTGGTAGTAACGTTTAATTGTATTTGATCGTGATTTCATCTATTCCATTTCTACATGGATATAATCATTCTTTCTGGTTGGATTGAGCTACAGAACTTGATTGATTTGATCTTTGTTCAACAATATGACTGTTTTGGATTAATTTTTTTTTGCTTCAACCTTCAAGATATGTTATGTGACTTGTGAACTAAGGTTTGTTTAAATTTAGGAAGCGTTTGGAATGAATTATTGTTCGGAATGGGAATTCGCGTTCCTATTTTTTATTCTCATTTTCATTCTAATTTTTATAAATCCAAACACTATATGTTCGATTTTGGTACTCTAACCACGAGATTAGTCCCCAAAAGAAACGGACACTCATTTTGAAATATAGTGAGCATTTAATATAATTCCAATTCGCTACTCAATAGTCAACAAGGTATTAACTAACGCATGTGTGTTCGTTGCATATATTTTCTATATGTCTCACTTGAGAACAATATGAATGATTTTGCAAATGATCATCAGTGAAATTTCGAACATTTATCATGCGAAACATAAGCAAAAATATGACAAAACGTGTGGATCATTTGGTAGAAAATTGTTTCAGTTTAATGTGATTTGAGTCTCATTCTCGACTCGAATAGGAACTAATATGAATGTGGTAGGGATACATTTGCCTGAACTACAAACACAAAAACATAAAATATCAGTTACAGACGGCGGTTTTTCAAATAATTACCGCTGTAAAAAACATAAGAATGAATTAGTACGACCACAGTATATGCATGAAAGCTTAAAGATGGTACTCCTTAGTCAAATGGACCCGTCGCATTTTTTGAGAGTCAACCATGTAAATCACCCGAATTAATGCAAACATAGAGGACGGGTGGAAACTCAAAAATTGAGACACAATTGACGAAAATCTTTAACGTATAACTCAAAACAATGCGTTTGATATGAAAACGAACAATTTCAGTAAATGATGGTCGTATTTCACAAACAATTATCGGTGAACTTTCAAACAATTATCGGTAACATGGAAACTAAATTTCATTCGGCTCACAAAACCCAACTAACTAAGCAAACCCAAAATCCGCGTTGTCATGGAAAGTCCACACGGCCCAATTTCTCACCTAAATACTTGATTTTTTTCCTGAGAAGTGCATTAAATTTTCCCGGAAACTATTTTCCCGAGAAAATTCTTCTCTCTTAAGTTAAGCCCTTCTCGTTCTAAACAACTTCGCACTCTGCTGCGTAAAATCTCATTGCCAGTACCTGAAGCAGCATCTTCGCTTATTCTCGCGATCTAAACTGAAAAAGGCACTATGTGGATAGCGATTATCTGTGGTTTTGTAATCTACAAGCTGTTCCGATGTTTCTGTTGCGAAGATGACGATCTTATGGACGTCGAGACGTCTGATTCCACCGCTCTGTTCTCTGTCGCCCATAGGTATGGTGTTGAATCGCAGCTTCGAATTTTAACTTGGTTGTCGAATTCGATTTTTTTTATCTGTTTGGTTGCTGAGAAAATGTGTGAGAGAATAAGTGGATATTGGAGAAAATAAGTGGAAATAATTCAACTTGGCCAATTTTGAAATTTCTATTTCTATTTGTTTTGTTTGATCTATTCGGTTGCTGAGAAAATGAATATTCTTTGGTTTTAAAACTTAAAACAGAAGTTGTAGAATTACAATTTGGTGTTGTTTTGGATTCTCAGCTAACAAACAGCTTGAATGTGGAAAATGTAATAGTATAAAGCCTGCGATCTATTTACTTCAATCCATTTTCTCAGCAACCAAACAGCTTGGACATAGGAATGTAATAGTAGAAAGCCTGAAATCAATTTACTTTCAAGTTTCATCCGTTTTCTCAGCTACCAAACAGCTTGGATGTGGAAAAGTTATAAGTAGAAAGACAGATCAATTTACTCTCTTCCATTTTCTCAGCAGCCAAACAGCCTGATTGTTGTTCTAAATTTATTGTTTGTTTTGTTAACTAGACTTGAAAAGCTCTATGGTGGAAAGGCATATGTGGGTCTTCGGATTCCGGATGCTGATACTGGTTCGCGAGAGAACATTGATATGGTGTTAGTTACCAAAGGGTAAGCTTTTCAGTTTCCTGAAACTCGTATTTAACCCTTAACTTAATTTTATCCGTTTGATAGGCAAGGAGATAGAGAATTAGAAGAAGATATGAAGAGTTCTGCGGGATGATTCTTGTAGCTGATCCCAACATTGTTTGGAAAATGATTTGGTTATTGTTGTGGTTTGATTGGGAAGGAAATGTAGGAAGTGAAAGATATTACTATCATATAATTCATATGATCTAATTTTCATTTTCGTACAGCTTAAGAGTATACCAACTTCCACCCAGCTTAATACGATCTTTGTTTATGAATAAGTGCCATTTTAAGGTTATTCACGAGGGTTATGAAATTGTGTGAAATGACCTAACTAACCTCAATTACTTGTTTGCATACTCTCGTTAAATCTCTCTTACTACTAATTATTCCTCACTTGTTGGAAAAATAAGTTAGTAGTATTCATTTACCAACTTAGGAGTGATAATGGTGGTATAATTAGAAAATATGGTGCATATCTACATTGATATTTTAAAATGACACTTATTTTGAAACTTTTTTGTTTTTTTTTTAAAACGACATTTATTAAAAAGCGGGGGCACTGTACATTTATGTAGTTGTGTTTGGTGTCTGGTTTAAGAGTTAGAGCAACAAGGAATCATAATTCTATAATTTTGTCTGTTTTTATTGGCAGCGAAATAGAGAGCTATTGGAATCCGCCTTTTCATTTGCAGTTCATTTTCCTGTAGATTTGATTTCTTGTTTCGTGTTGCATATTTGTTCAGGGAGGCAGTGGTGGTATCAGTCAAGAATTTATCAGGGTTTGTGTCTGTCAATGCAGATGGAAGCTGGACTAGCATAAGCAGTGGTAGGCACAAAGAACAGCGTATCCCTGATCCGGTAAGTTATGGTTTAGATTTCTACCTTTTTGTTTATGTTGGACACATTTAAATCTATGCACCATTTGGTCTTAATCTGTCCGTATAAATATATATTTCAGGTGGAGGAGACTAAAAAGAAAATTCCGGTTCTAGAATCATACCTTGAACAAAGAGGAGTTGCTCTCCCGGAAGGGTACTTGTCATGCAAAGTTGTACTCCCCAACCCGAAATTCAGGTTTGTGTTTCTTCCGGATGCAATTATCAGTTGATTTAATCAGGAAAAAGTCGCTTCTTTATGTTTGGATTATGACTTTTAGATCATGAAAATGACTTTGGATTGAGAATCTCATTCCCATTCCCGAAAATTTAATCCAAAAGCTACCCATACCTGATGAGGTTGGGATGTGTCCATTTACAGTGATGTTAAAAATACCGGAAAAATACAAGGCTTCGAGGAGCCAACAAGTAAATATCCAATTACATATACAGTTTATAAAGGCAAAAGCTTCTAAGGTTGCAAAGCATTTTGATAGGGTTTTAGAAGCCTATCTCATAAATATAAACAAATGTATGCCATTTTGATGTACGAAATCAGTTGAATTTAGAAATGAATTCTTATCAAAAGAAAGAACTGCTTTGATAAACTTTCCTGTCATGTGTTTCTGGGCATTCTAGTATCTGTATCTAATTACATCTAAAACACTGTTTTATTCTTGTAGTACCATTGATTCGAGCTATTTCCCATCTGAAGTAATTACCTATGATCAGTGGGCGAAACAGAAACCAGAATCTAAAAGTATGTTTTCTGGTTGGATCAAAGGTGCATTCCGTGGTGGCAAGAAGGAGATGCAAGAATCCATACAGCAGAAGCTTGAGTTTGTTCTAAGCACAGCTCCAATCTGGGATAGGTTTGCCCCTAGTGTCTTAAAAGTTAAAAGTTTAATGTTACGTTGTCTGTATTATTTTGTAACCTTTGCATTACATTTTTTGTGGCTAACTTAGTGAAATTGATGCTCTAGACTTTACAAAATCAAAGGATAATGAGAACTAAAATAGTAAGACTCCTAAAAATACTATATGTATCGGTCAATAGACTTCTTTTGACGAGGAGTTGTCTTAGATTCTAACTAGAGCTGGCAAATAAGATTTTGGTTCGTGAGAGAATTTAGCGTGAATGGTGGCTTTATAGTATAGCTTGTCTCTCATTCAATTCCTAGTTGCAAGACTATGGAAAATTAAGATGTTTATGCTCGTGTATAATTAAGAGAGTGATTGGCATAGCTTCTCAAAAACAACTTACAAGCTTGTAGAGCTTATAGTATGTTTCTGTGCTTCATCTCTTTTACAAATAAGCAGCAAAATGTTCGAACAAAAATGCTTATAAGCCTTATGGAAAATAAGCTGTTGAGCATTTTGGTAAGAAAGTGTTGATATACCACTTATAATATCAAAAATGTTAATTGTTTGGAAGGAAAATTAATTTATTTGATTCTTGGTTGTTTTGCAGGCTCGAGCTTAATGGTAATAGGTACATCCTAGGGGAGTTTCTAGAATTTAAAGGAAAGCAAGACGATATGCAGACTCTAAGGACCATCAAAAGATCCGAAGTTAGTCGTATGGTCATCCAAAAGACAAGCATGTTTGGATTAGGTAAATGTTATGTTCTTAATTTTGTCATTGTTGCTCTTTTGCTCGAAAATTTGTCATCTTTCTCTAAAGTTTTTATTCCAAAGGAGTTTGATTTTTTTTTTTTTTTCCAGTTATATATGAATTTCCAAAAATCACCCTAAGACAAATCAGTTAGAACTTAGAACCCCTTGAGTTTATTACAACAAAGTTATATGACGGCATATCAAGGAAAGTTAACCACTAGCCAAATAGCCAAATTATTAATTTTGGCGTACAATGGATAGAGGAAACTCGTTTTTGGACGGAATGAGCATTAGTTTTGTGACACCATTATGATAAGTTTGAGGAAACTCATTTAAAAGCTAATTAAGCTCTAAGGTGGAGGCCCAACTAGTATATCCAGTGGCCTCAGATTTCACGTACTTTCATGGGCCAACACAAACGAGTCACTAGGCCCAGATCAAATCAGCTTTAATACCATGTTAATCTTTACCCCAACTCAATAGCTTCAGATATCAGATGAAGGGCTCAGCTAGTACATCAAGTGGTATCACTTCACGTTCTTTCAATGTAAAATACTTGTAACATATACAAAATGGTATGCTCTTTGTTTAACTAAAGAGTGCTAGGTTTTGATGCATTTTAAGTGTGTATGACTAGTGTGAAGGTTATATTTAAAGCTGGCAATTCGAGTCGTGGGCCGGGCAAAAAAACTCACGTGTTTGTATTTTGCAACTTATTTCAACCCCACCATTTTTACGAAGTGGTGAGACACATTAGAACTGACGAAAAGTTCGATAAAAACGCGTGTGTTTTGGCCTGGCCCGTTTGGGCCCGCAGACCCCATTTGCAGGTATAATTATATTTCCACGTGAGATAGTACAAGGTGATAAATGGTTTCAAAGAACGCAAATGTCATTTGATGCTAGCTATTTCCCGAGAGGATTTTAGTTAGTGATAACATGTATTTGTGTGGATTAGCCTACACTTAGCCCCCTTTAATACCAATGCTGTTGTGGTTAATTTCATTTGACGTTATTTTCGCCTCTTTCCATTGGTGAATCGCAGCTCCTTCGAGGCTCCAAGTTTTGTACTGTCCTCGCGACTATCGCAGCGAAGGAGCTTCATCCTCTGATTGGACCGAAGTAACTGTGAGATCAAGCACCGAGGTTCTGTTTCAGCCCGAGAAATCAACTAAAGTTCGCAAGTTCAAGCTATCCTCCATTCTCTCTATGTCACTCACCGCGTAAAGGTAGAAGTTTTTGCAGGATATTACTATTAAACCCACAAAAGATGATATTTAGAGTATGTTTTTACCATATTTGCAACGCGGTAATGTCTCTAAATGTATGCAAGAATTTTAGTTATGTTGTGTATAGAGATACACATATATACGTTATGGCGAAAGTCGGTACAACCAAGTTGGTTGTGCTTTATGATGGAACAAAGGAATATTTGGAGAGAACCAAACTTCATGCTACAATGAACTCATGGATTAAGTAGTCATCGGTAAATTGTTAATATTTTTTTTATGAATTGTTGGTTCATTTTCTAGTAAATTTGCATATTTTGATTCATGGTCTTTTGATTTGTTAGTTTCATAATTTCATTATAATGAATTGTTGTCTATCATGTGCAACTGAACATTGAAATTCAAGTTTTTTTTATTATTTATTCAATAGCTTTAATACAGGTTCTGGCACTCAATACATTGAAATTTGGGTTTTTGAGAAGGATTTAGTAAAATCTTTACAACCATAACCCGAAACCCGAATTTTCAGCTCTATAACGACAAGTAATAATGAACCGTAATACACTAAACAATGTTTCTGGGGAAACTCAGCTGATTTTCACTTGAATCCTACAAAAAATCATTCCACAAAGTGCATAAGAAACCAAGAACCCAAAATTTGTGAGTGAAACAAATACAACACATTCTGATAAATACCATATACAGAACTGTCAAAAAAGAGATTCATCAGAACATTTCTACGATTGTATTGCAATAGCTGCAGTGTTCCTATGAGTCGTACCCTTCACTTTCTTGTGGGAACCGACTTTCGATTTGTTCGATTTTCGCTTCTTTGAGGGAGTAGCTGTCACTGTCTGCTCTTCTGTTATCGGGTTTTGCTCGTTTCGGGCATTTTCCACCGGAAGAACATTTGTGGAATCGTTTGCATGAGAAGGCTTGGATTGATCATCTGTTAATTCGGTTGCATCGGTTTCTGGGTCGATAACTGACATTCCCGATAGCGTATAGTCCAGCAGAAATGTGCTTCGGACGAGCCTGTCTACTCTGCTGTAGTGTCTCTGAGAATACGGGATAAGACCTTCCAGAATTTCGCCAATTCCTTTAATCTACAGAAGCAGATCGTGACATAAGTAAGGTGTGTTTGCTCAAATAGAGAGAATATTGCATGATATGTTTAGTGGACGAGTTTAAGTAATGCTGACAATTTGGACACAAACTCTCGATCACCCAAAAGATTAGAGCTGGCAATTTGGAACCGAACCTGAGGGCACCCAAAATCTGATCAAAGCAAGTTTCAGGGAATATTTATCTTGCAAAATTTTGGGCTGGATTGGATTAGGCAAACCCACACGAGTTAACACATTCTATGCATAAAAGGTATCCGACCCAATCTGGCTCGCAGCCCGAAACCCAAATGAACCCGAAGCCCTTTCGAATTGGATTTGGTTGGGATTTATCAATTTGAACCCAAACAAACCCAATCCGAACCCAAAATTGTCACCTCTACACAAAATACAACCCACATTTTTGCGGGATTAAATTGCATAAAATGGCTGATTAATTTTTGGTTCGGGGCAGTTTTGCAATGGGAAAATTACTGGTCGGGTGGGTTAAATCCACACTCGCCCACACCTCTTTCTCAGGTTAGGCATTTTCAACCAAATCTGAAAAAATCCGATCCAAAACCTAAATTGTCAGCTCTAAGTTTAAGTGACAAGGTCAATGGAGTTGGCAATTTAGATTCGGGGTCAATTTTTTTTTCAGCTTTGGGTTAGGCCTTCACAACCCGAACCTGAAAAAATCTGACCTGAAACCCAAATTTGCAACTTCAGATTTAAGTGTAAGGGTGCATAGAGCTGACAATTCGGATTTCGGATCAGATTTTTTCAAGTTTGGGTTGAAAGGTTCCAACCCTAGCCTGATCTACTAGAGAGGTGTGGGTTGAGTGCAGGTTGACTGAACCAATCCACATATTCCATACATCCCGAACCCAATCTGACCATAAAAATTATCAGGTTTGTTTGGGTTGACTCCGACCAACAATATTTTGAGTACCCGAGGGCTCGGCCTTAATTGACAACTCTAGGTCAGAGTCCAAAGAGTTATAAACCAGATATAAATATATTTTCTTGAACAAGTGATATTACGAGGGCTTATTCTTAAATGCAATATGACAATGTCAAATACATGCTTGATCCACTTTTTCAGATATCCAAATTCAAAAGCTATATGTAAAATTCTGACAAAGAATTGGCTAGGAACAATGACAGCAGTACAACGAAACTTAGTACTAGACAGGTCAATAATATGATGAATATAAACGGAATACTACAACCAGCACCGCCTTTTCGAGACTTGCCGTATGAAAAATAATGATGCGCATTCAGGTCAGAACACAATAATCTATATTTATTTTTAAAAAAAAATCTCTAATAATCTTATGTGTGATATTTATAGTTCATGGTCTACTCCATATGACAGAATCTAAGCTTAGAAATATCCGGCTTAGACTGAGCCAACAAATGAAAACATGACATCTCATTAAATATTACTCATAGCCAACCCAATGAATTCATAGGTTTTTATTGGTTGGCTCATCTAAGCCAGATTACTCTACGTTTAGATTCTTGAACCCTTTCAAAATAGCGTATGTTAAAGAACTTTACCTCGAGAATCTCGGTTGGGGGAAGGATGTTGAAGGCTTGGAAAAGCACAAACTGCGCAATGTGGCAGAGTTTTGGCTTCGTATTCCATTCTCTTACATACTCAAAAAGTAGATGAAATTCTTCCTTGCCAAGTGAACGAAGGGCTTTCTCTACATGATCTTCGGCTTCTCTTTTCCTGCAGAGCGACTCAATTAAGATATATATACATGCACATATAATAAATAAATAAATAACTCAAATAGCAGAAAATTTCTAACCTGCAAATGTCAGAAAATATCTCGGAAAGTTTGTGAGGCCTTCGAAGTGAAAATGCAATTTGAATTGCTTTGGCATACTCGGCATCTAAGACAGCATTTTCCAGTTCTTGGCTTTTCAAAATTCCTTCTTCCTGAATCAACAAAAGATAACCATTATGCCATTAAAAATATTGTATATCTGACTCAACTGATGAATATCGATTCCCTTTGAAAGAGTTCAAAAATTTCCTGTCCATTTCTAGAGATTACAATGAATAAGTGAGAAGAATGAGATGCCCACGGTGTCCTGATTTTTGGCTCGTTGAACTGCTAAGGTTCATCCTTTATAATACATATTTAAGTAGTTCACAATCATCGATTGATATGTAAAATAATGAAAATTTAAAAGGATAACTAAACTTCGTGCATTAAAATATGCAGTGATTAGGATCTTTTGGAATGACCAGTAAACTTTTACTTTAGAGAAAAATATCTTTTACAAAATGTCTCATAATATCCATTGTGATGCTTAAATTATTGATACTACCTTGGTGATGGTTATAAATATTAGAAAAAACTACCCAAACTGCCCCTGAACTATAAGCATCTGACTAGTTTGGTACATGATCTAATTTTCTGCTAAAATGGTTCCCCGACTATTAAAAAACCAACAGAAAGGAATCCCAACGTTAACTTCCATTAGATATTTACTTTCAATCTTTATATTTTTAATGTCATGTCAGAAAAATTGACAGAAACTAACGGATGTTAACGTTGCATAAAATGAGTTCAGGGAATCAATTATTTAGAGTTCTCCTAGAATTATCGACAACATGATAAACAAGGCGCAAAAAAAATGATTACATGAACAGACCTCTTTACGGAAAGCTTCCTCTTTGTCTGAAGCAGTAGAATCATACCACAAATTGACAATAGCATCACCTCCACCTGTTGCAAGCATTTCTGTCTTCTTCCCAACAGCCAAAGCCCACACCTGCAAGTTAAATCTTATGAA
>JAYMTH010001186.1:0-15913 GCA_036897465.1 Pelargonium australe | reverse complement strand
GTGTTTGGGTGGGTGGGTTGGGGTGGGTAAAAATAAAATCAGTTACTGAATTTGAGCTATTGGCTGAGTCTCAACCAATTTAGAATGACTGAGAGTTGGGGCTCTTGTTTATTAATAATTTTCTTAATATATCTCATTTCACATATCATGCTGATGTTCGATGTTCCTTTGTTCTCCGGGTTTTGGTTGGTGGGGGGTTGGCATGATTATTGCTAAGAAAGTAATGTTTATATAAGTATTTTCAGTCTCTGCTATGGCTACATAGAAAATTTTGGCGGGCATAATGAAAGATGGAGGTGATACTTTGTTATAAAAACCCTAGATTTTCCTTTTTCTTTCCTAACCAATGTTGTCATTTTTTAAAGTGAAAAATTGTCTTCTTTATTCATCATGCTATTATTTTCTCTTCTGTTTTCCTCAACTTTGGTTATTGTGTTCTCTCAATTATTTATTTTTGGTTATATTTATTATACTTCTGCAGGTTCTAAAGGTTGTGCAAGAAATCATGGTCTGCAATGCGGTAAAATTTACCCTGGACGACAGAAGTGGTCTATCTCAAAGCATTCTTCTTCCATGGGCACCTGCTGTTTATCAGGAGGTTGAACTAAAGGCTACAGGAGGTTTATAGCTTTCTACCTGCTAAACTATTTATATGTTTAAATTACATTTGTCATCTTATCTAGGAGGGCTTATTAAATTGTGTAGGTTGTGCAAAGTCAGCCAATGACTACAAATGGTTTTCTTCAGACATGGCTGTTATTTCTGTATCTGCTTCTGGGGTTGTCCAGGCGAAGAAGCCTGGTAAAGCTACTGTAAAAGTAGTATCCATTTTTGATGTATTCAATTATGATGAGGTAATGAAATTTTGGTAGCCAGTATATTGATTTGTTTCTTCTGCATCCCAAAAGAAATGAAGCATCTACTAATTGAGATGTAAGATGAATGAAATAGATCCCTGATCAGTGCTCTGCTTCTTGTTTATATACTGTTCCTAAATTCCTAATATGATATTTCTTGCCCAAGTATCTGCATTTCAACAAATATCAAAGAATGATATTTTACATGCAATGTGCCACGGAGCTAATATAGTTTTGCAAAGTCCTAAGGATTGACCTTTATCATTTTAGGACATTCTAATGGTTTTCTGCACTACTGATTAAAAACCATATGGTATTTTGACTGTACCATATGATTGACACTAGAGAATTTATCCGATAGGGGGTTTATTTCAACTTTTGATAATTGATATTCATGCAAAAACTTGTTGTTTGGATACTTCTAGATGTTACACACTCTTAGCTCTCCTTTTGTTAATATTTCCATATTGATGTTTTTAGTTTATATATATATTATTTTATTTTATTTTATTTTTCTTTCTGTTAGGTGATGATTGAAGTGTCCATCCCATCATCTATGATTATGCTGCATAACTTTCCCGTGGAGACTGTTATAGGATCACATCTTAAAGCTGCTGTTACCATGAAAGCATCAAATGGTGTTGCTCTACCCTAGAATATCTGGATTATTTTCTTTTCTTTTTTGGTTGACTTCACTCTTATTAAGGTTCATTTGTCATTTATAGGAGCCTATTTTTATAGATGCGATGCTTTTAGTTCCTTCATAAAGTGGAAATCTGGAAGCGAGTCTTTTGTCATTGTGAATGCAACAGAGGAAACAAACTTTTTGGATCGACTTGGAAATATCGGAATCCATGCATCCACTTATGGTCCTCCATGCTCATGGGCCCGTGTATATGCATCTAGTTTGGGTCGAACTATTCTGCACGCAACATTGTCAAAAGATTATCGCCACCTTGATCATTCTTTTCACGGACCAATTGTTTTGAAAGCATCTTCACATATTGCAGCATATCCTCCACTGATGGTGTGTCAGGCAAGTGAAGGAAGCCATTTTGGGGGTTACTGGCTCAATGTGACTCAAGCAGCTGATAGTCAGTTGGATAATTGGGATAAGTTATATCTTGCACCTGGAACGCATTTAGATGCCATGCTCCTAGGAGGACCTGAACAGTGGGACAAAGGTGTTGATTACATTGAAACTGTGGAAATTCAAGATGAAGAGCAAGTTCATTCCAAAGATGGAGTTCTTGTGCATCAGCTATCTAAAACCGATAGGACCTTGTACAGAGTTTTATGCCAAATGCCGGGAACTTTTGTGAGTTTCTATTGCCATGATATTTCAACTGTTTGTAACATTTGTGATGCATATGTTATGTAACACTGTTTTCTGGCTTTAAATGGTTTAGAATCTTGTTTTCAAACGCGGAAATTTGATTGGAGATGAGCATCCTCTGCCGGCTATAGCTGAAGTTACATTGTCAGTTGTGTGTAGTATTCCTTCCACAATTGTAGTGATAGCTGATGAACCTGGTATAAATAATACCTTTTTATTTAAGTTCTGCGGTTAAAATTTTATTTATTGTATCTTTTGATTCTCTTTTTGTGCTCGTCAACAAATTTTGTGCTGTTTTCAGTTAATGAGCGTGCAGTTATATGGACTGCGACTCAAGCTGAACGAAGTGTGGGGCGAATTCGTGGGACCCCTATTACTGTGGCAAATGGGCGCAGTATTCGGGTGGCCGCAATAGGCATAAGTGACTCTGGAGCAGCTTTCGCAAACTCATCTTCTCTTTCTTTAAGGTGGGAACTGAGTGGTTGTGAAGGGCTGGCACATTGGGGTGATACTTATGTTTCAAAGAAGTCTGAATCCGCTTGGGAAAGGTTTTTAGTCTTGCAAAATGAGTCAGGACTGGTATTTTCAAAACCTTTCATCTCGTCTTTATTTGTAATTTGATTATCTAAGTAAACCCTTATGTTTGTTAGTTTATCTGTTTTCTCTTAATATACATCCAGAGAATAGAACTTTTGGGGTTACATTTAAGTAGTTGGGCTACTGTTGAGCAACTTAAATTTTGTCTTTTCACATCCCCGTAATTTTCATTCCTAGCTTTTATTGAAGTAGTATTATAGAATCCATGACTCCATTAAAGTTGAATTTCAGATATCTTAATTCTTTATATGAAGGAGATATGGAATTTTCTGAATAGCATTTAAGTCCAAATGCTAAGTTTTTATTGCATCTAAGTCCAAATTTTTTATCGGTGATACCAACACCATGATGGCGCTTGAACCTGAGATCTCTGAGGGGATCCAAGCGCCTTAAACCGCTCTGCCTGATGGGTGTTGGTGCATCTAAGTTCAAATTGAACTTTCGGTTTTCGGTGATTACTTCTAAGTCGTGCAATTTGAATGGTGTTTAGCATTTGGACGTAGTAGACAAATTGCTAAGTTTTAATTAGTTAATTAAATAATTTATTGAATGTAACTATATACAATGATCAGATATGTTACTTTATGTGGTTATAATGGTAATATGGTATGCATGGGATAAATAGATTATCTTCTTAGTTTGTAGTCCCTGTTCAAGTTATCAGAATACTGTATAATTATTTTCATTACAATGTGTAAGTTGCTGTGCTTTGCTTGAATATAAACTGAGATGTCCACATGCCTTGCTTCTCAGTGCATGGTTCGTGCTACTGTTGTTGGTTTTAGTGATACCACTGGTGGTCGATATACTAAATTGCTCAAGAGTTCAGATGGCATTCTTACAGATGCTATACGTTTACAGGTATGTGGTTTTGAATTATGTTTAGAGGCTTATATAGTTCATTTAGATAATTGCTGGTTTTGTGATTTATACTTATTTTAACTGATTCCTTACTATCTGAAGATTTTTGTAATTGTAAGTTTATATTTGGGACTTACCTTTGTATTTGTTTAAATATGCAGCTTGTTTCGACATTAAGAGTTGACCCGGAGTTCTACTTGGTTTATTTTAATCCCGCCACTAAGGTAGGCTCACAACAAGCTTAATTAACCCTTTTTATATATGCTTTTCTGTATTGGCATTGCATGACACTATGTATTTACTTCAGGCACTACTTTTGTTTCTCAGTGCAACTATTTTCTTATTCCAGGTAAATCTGTCAATTATTGGAGGGAGCTGTTTCTTGGAGGCTACTGTGAATGATTCTCGAGTTGTAGAAGTTATTCAATCCCCTCCAAGTTTACAGTGCTTACGACTGATGCTGTCCCCTAAAGGATTAGGGACTGCACTTGTTACAGTTCATGATATTGGGCTTGCTCCTCCACTAGCAGCTTCTGCATTGGTAATGATTTTTTTTTCTTCACTCTATTCTGCACGGTTTTCAAGTTAGCAGGAACTGCTTGGTTTGTTTTAGTATTGTTGTGAACCCTACACATCCTGCAATTTATTTGCTAATAATGAATATTATTTTGTTAATTAGTTTATAGTTTTGTTCAGAACCATTTTTGTTGTAAAGTTACCATATTTTTTTAGACATAAGTATTCTATAAACTAGTTGTCTGATGAGGCAAGATTTCCCAAACATACGGGAGAGACATGATAGATTTGCCCTGCTTTTATGTTAATATACTGATCAGGATGATTGTAACTATAAAAAGTGTTTATTTTTAATTTCCCGGGAACCCTTTCATGCCGCTGCACATTCCTAAATTAGTTCAATGTGATTCTCTGTCCAACCGTATACAATTTTAACTTTTGCTGACTTCTTAGGCAAGTTTAAAATGATCATATGCCAGTGGGAGTTAAGGTTTTGCATATTCTGTTACTAATTGCTTGAGCAAAATGGCCCTCCCCAAACCCCACAATGGTGGAAGCCTCGTGCACTGAGCAACCCTTATAAAAAGTGCCTATGTACCTGAAGTTGCAAAGGAATTTAATGCATTCAATGCACTTGCGAAGTTTCTCATGAAGGGATAACAATTTTACAGGTCCAAGTTGCAGATGTAGATTGGATTAAGATAACATCACGAGAAGAGATCAGCCTTATGGTACATTTTTGTCATAACAATTGACTTTTCCCCCTCTCAAAACTATCATTTGTCATATTCTATTTTTTTATTTTCAGGAAGGAACCTCACAATTTATTGACCTAATGGCTGGTATTAATGATGGAAGTACTTTTGAGCCTTCTCAGGTGTGTATTTATATGTAGAGCTATACTTTTCTACTATATTGTGTTGGGACATGCTTCCAAACTCCCAATGTATTCAATATGACAGAACTGCTTAGTATTTGAACCTTTTGATTATATATGAGGCTTTCAGTTCATGAGAATTCTTGACCTTCACATTCATGTTTGTACTTTGAAATATATGAGTATTACATGTTTACGAAGTTTGTCTTTTTTTTTATTTTTAGTCCATCTCAGTAATGGAGGACTGCATGTTAATTGGTCTAATTTAATACTAAAGCTTCAAAGATGGGGAGAGCCTTTCATTCTGTTGGTTTTCCCCCTATCCGTTTGCTAGTTAGTCACATTTCATCTTTAAAGTTTGCACTAGTTTTTTGACATGTGAGTAAAGTTATCCTGCCTTCATTTGTTAGATGTGCATGACTGTCTTGCACTAGCTCATCGTGCGTGCATGAGTGTTGTGCTTTTTCCAAGGTTCAAGCCTTTTAATACAGTATACTAAGCGATACCCTAGTAAAAAGAGCACTATTCTAGATTTTTATTTTATAGGTGGACTAAAGCTAATAGTTTGCTGTCTTTTCAAACCCTAAGAACTTAGTGTTCAGAAGCTTTTTTGCAGTACTCTTACGTGAACAACCATGCGCTTAAGAGTATGAGCGTGTCTCACTGGCACATGTTTATATAAGTTGTTGGGAACTTTTGTTGCACTCATGAATGTTCATATATCCATATTCCATATATGCACTCTTGAATGGTGTGATTTGTTTGTACAAGTAGTTATGTAATTGTGAAGATGTGTTTTTGTCTTGTCTCTCTTGGGACTAATGACTTCAATGGTTGGGAACTTTGGTGCAGTACCCTCACATGAATATTCATGTACATATTGATGACGAAATTGTTGAACTTGCCGATGGTGATGATATTCCAAGTCCAGGTGGTGGATATATTAACATGCCAAAATTTAAAATTGTGGCAAGGCGTCTTGGTATTACAACTCTTTATGTAAGTTCATTATTACTCGTTGTGTCAGTATGTTGCAAATTTTTTTGTCAGGAATTTTATGAGTTGTAAGTCACATATGGTATTTGAAATCAGGTTAGTACTAGACAGCAATCTGGACATGAAATAGTAAGTAAACCAATAAAGGTTGAAGTCTATGCACCTCCAAGAATTCACCCTCAAGATATCTACCTGGTACCAGGTGCATCTTATACGGTATGTTCCAGAGTCCTTTGCATGATTATTAGTATTCCTTTTCAAATAGACTTCATATTGAGAACATAATTTTTTTTAGGATACATTCTTGCTATAATCTAGTGATTATATGTATTATTTTGCTTTCAGTTATGATGTTCTATATTAAGTACACCCTTTGTTTTGGGTCCAGTCATTTGATATTTTGTTGTTTTCATGTTTCTCGATGATTTAACAATATTCTTTATTTGTATGTTTAGCTTGTCTTGAAAGGAGGCCCAACTATTGGTGTATATGCTGAGTATTCTAGTAAAGATGATGGGGTTGCAATAGTCCATAAATCTTCTGGACGACTTTCTGCGATTTCACCCGGGAACGCTGTAAGATATGACGCATGGCTGATACTTAGATACTGTCCGCTATTTTGGTTGAGTTGCATATATTTTGTATAGTTGCTTTATGCAACTCAACCAAAATTTGCATTCTTTTGTAAGTTGATTATAATTTGACACTTGACACGTACACATGGGCTGTGCTTCTCGTGATGGTATATTATAAGATTCTTATAGGCCTGGGAATAATCATAATTTTTTAGCTTGAACAATAAGAGCTGTTAGTGTTTGGATATAAGTTAAGCCGGAAATGTTTATAACTTGTATGTCAGGGCAATATAAGTAACAATACCACTCTTCAAGGGATATCTGTTGGTTTGGGCCCACATCACTAGCAGAATTTCAGTCTGACCCCGGCTGATTAATTTAGTTCTAACAAGCTGATTTCCTTTCCATTTTTATCCTTTCTGAAGAGGATATACTTTGAGTGCATTTCCATTAGGTTCCATGACCAATTGTCATTATGATCCTACCTATATATGCAAAACAGGACAAATCTATAAACTCTTGAAATGGACCATCTTTTTTTTCCAAGAAAGCAGATTTTCTTTCAATTTAGGCATTTACATAGGATGTAGCACAATTTTCCTAATTCAATGCCTTTGTTTTGTGATCAGACGTTAGTTGCCACAGTTTATGGGAATGAAGATACTGTGATTTGTCGAGCATATGGAAGTTTAAAAGTAGGAGTTCCTTCTTCGATGATACTGAATGTACAGAGCGAACAACTTGGTGTTGGTCGCAAGATGCCAATATATCCTCTGTTTCCCGAGGCAAGAATCAAAAATCAAAACAAGAATGTCATGTTTTGTACCTACCTTGTCAGAATACTGACTTTGTGTATTTCAGGGCAATTTGTTTTCCTTTTATGAGCTCTGCAGTAATTACAAATGGACCATAGAAGAAGAAAAGGTTGGATTTAGTTATTTGTGTTATTACTACTGCTTGTGTTTTCTCCCCTGTGCTATACTGTAAGACTGTAAGTTATTATTTACACTGAAATTGAAAGGGACAGCTTTTGTTCTCTGTTTAGGTGTTAAGTTTCCAAGTAATGGAGCATTTGAGTGGAGAGAAATATGGAGGCTCCTTCTCCGCTTCAAAGGAAATCCAAGTATCTCGTTCTTTGGATGAGAAGGAACTTGGTTTTATCAGGGTCTTGCATGGAAGGTAAACTAAAGTTATAGAGACATTTCAACATGTTTTTTTTACGTGCACCATGTATATTTCATACTGAAAACCGTTGGACTGGACTGCGAAGGCAATTATTCTTGTACATGAATGCGATAAATTTCACCATGTGATTTAGTATATTCTGTTTGAGCTTCTCTTCAGTCCTTGACTTTTTGAAATCAGATAACGATATTTAGGATTAAACTTATAACCAATTAAAATTACTTGACTTCCTGAACTCTGTAAAATGTGAAAGTTGGGAGAGATGTAACACGTTTTCATTGCAAGTAGCTTTTTCATTCCCTTCCAACCAGGCAAACACAGGTAAGAAGGAAAAAGAAAGGGAGACAAGAAATTCTAACCAGCTGTTTTGTTATCTGGACATTCTATGATTATCAAACTAGATTTTTTATTATTTATAAAAATTTGCTAAGGTACATCATTATGGCTGTGATTGGATTGGAGAACATGCCTTGCTTGACTGCTAGTATCACATGATTTTTAAATTCCACTGCTTGCCTTCACTGCTCATTTGTGAGGATAAATGCTATGAATAAAAAAAATTAATAATGAAGTATGACTGCTTAAGCTTGACCAAGGACTTCAACTAGATATTCTATGTTTAGAAATGCATCTGATAAGTTGTCTGTGCATGTATACTTGTATCCTGTGTTGTTTATTTGTGGTGTGAGCTGAATGGATCTATTCATCTCACACGACAATTTCATATAATCTTTCTCATGAATATTTTCTCTGTTCCAGATCTGCTGGCAGGACTAATGCTGCAGTTTCGTTCTCTTGTGATTTCATTTCTGGTTCATACTCACTGTCAAAGTCTTACTCTGCATCTATTCTGATTTCGGTGGTGCCTGATCTCCCTCTTGCTCTTGGAGTTCCAATAACATGGCTTCTTCCTCCCCATTATACCTCATCTAGTCTTTTACCTTCATCTTTGGAATCATTTGGCCATTTGGATAGCCATCGCAAGGGAGCTATTAGCTATTCTTTATTGAGAAGTTGTGGCAAAAAGAATGATATTGTACATGAGGATGCTATTTCCATTGATGGAGATAGAATAAAAACAACAGAGAGTAACAATCTTGCATGCATTCAGGCGAACGACCGTACTACTGGGAGACATGAGATTGCTTCTTGCATCAGGGTTGCTGAGGTATGTAATCTGATTGATGTGTTGCGAAATGACATAAAAACATTATTGGCAACCATTACAATTTTTTGATAATGGTGTTCTGAATGTACATCTACTGGCACCTAATCTGAATTACATGTTAGGTCTTGGTGCATGTGTTATGCTTCATTGTTTGTATGTCTTGGAAAAATCTTTTCCTTACATTGAATATTTTAGGAACCATCTTTCCATATTGGAAAGTATTTTCTCCTGTTTGGCTTAGCTTGTTCAGTGCTATTGCACTCTTTCATCTGCTCCCTTATTTCACAGAGGAATAAAGAAATAGGGTCAGAGATTGTGTGGGAACAGGGGGTTGTTTTCTCCAATACACATGTTTTCTTTCATTGACCCCAAAAAAACAGGAAGATAATTTACCCCACCAAAACTAGTAATGTACTCTCCCCTAGACAACAGAGCTGTGGTGTAATTTTTTTCCAGGGGAGAAATAGCTAAGCGGGTATATAGTTTGATAAGTTAAACATAAAACATCCGAACTAATTTTTGCTCCATTGAAAGACACCACTTCTAATTTATGGTAGTCATGCTTCCAACTACTCCGTGTGGATTCTGGGAACTTGTATTGATATTGCACTCACATATGCTGTATGTTTGATCAGGTGTCTCAAATAAGAATAACCACCAAGGAATTACCATTGCATGTGATTGATCTTGCTGTTGGTGCTGAAATCGATCTTCCCATAAACTATTGTGATATTCTCGGTACTGATGGTTTTAATAATGTTATGTATGTGTTATATATGCACCTTATATGCCCCTTCAGGTCTTCACTGATATTTTCATTTTACCAGGAAATCCTTTTCATGAAGCGTTTAATGTCATCCCCATTTATGCTGAAACTAACTTTCCTGATGTTGTCTCTATTAATGGCTCACGCAGTGGCCATGGGAATATCAATGTCAAGGTATGTTTGATCAATGTTTATCATTGCTTGTGGTATTTGTTCAATTGCTGCCCATTTTGTCATTTAACTATAACTCTTTTACTCCTAAATTTCTGGTGGAAGGCAATACGTCATGGTAGAGCTCTTGTGCGAGTATCAATCAACAATAACCCACAGAAGTCGGACTATTTTCTGGTACATGCTTGCCCTTTCTTGAACCCCTGTAATGTGTACTGATGGAGCAATTTGCTATACTACCATAGTTACTATACTTTTCCTCTGATACTGAAAAGTAGAATTTATTTCTGGAAAGGAGGAGCAAAGCTGGAGAAAGGCTTACGTTTTCTTGCTATTGTGTTTCTGTTTGATTACCTTCATGATCCATAGGTCATTTCACAGCTTTTCAGTAGCCAGTTATGTTTGCTGTATCATGCTAATATGTTTTCGGTTGGTTACCTTGTGATTCATAGTTCATTACTGGATGCCTGTTTCTATTGTTGGTACACACGATAGTCATGTAAAAATGCAACCTTTTCATATACTTTACTTTCTGGTTTAATATACTTCAATTTATGATATTTTCTATTAATTCCATTTATGTATTAAAGTTAGCTAAATCTTCCATTTCTTCAGGTTTCAGTGGGTGCTCATTTGTATCCCCAGAACCCTGTCCTTCATGTAGGAAGTGGACTTAACTTCACCGTCGAAGGTGGGTATATGGCGAATAATATTTTGTACTTTTATTTAGTTATCTTTAATCTTAATAGTGGTAGTCTTATTGGATGCATAAAATGGAGGTATGATTACTTTTAAAAAAAATGGAGGTATGATATGCTTGCATGTGCTTTGATGGTGGATACCAGAAGAATCTCTAGCATCCTACGTTTTTACAAACTAGGATATCAATATCTCCTTATATCTTCTGCTTCTTGTATGGCGAACAAAGTTAATATATTCCATAAAATGAAAGACTATTTCCATCAGAATTGTTTTCAAAGCTTTGACGATATTACCCTGGGAAGAATGGCAATAACTTTCAAAATCTCCTTCTCTACAAGTGTGAAAACTTTACATTGTTCTCCTTTATGTGGTAGGATTAAATGATCAAGTTTCTGGCCGGTGGTTTAGTGGAAACGAAAGTATTGTATCTATATACATGCCATCTGGAATAGCTGCAGCAGTGGGGCGAGGGACAACCCAAGGTATTGATTTAAATTAAAATTGTTTTGTGAGATCTGATGGTTTATCCAGTGTGGTGGGTAAGATATGTTGTTAATTTGCTTATTTGTTTGTCATGAACGTACACTGTATAAATTTTTCAAATAATTGTGAACAGTTTTTTTCGAATGTTCAAGTATGAAACTTCAGACTACGGTTACTGTAGTAAGTGGGGATGTATTCGTGGATGCTCCAAAAGAGATGCTGACAAATGTTCCCTTCCCCGCAAGAGGATATAACTTCTCCGTGAAGTTCAGGTTTGTGATAAGGGAGCCCTATATTGACAGCTATGAAGTATTGACGTGTCTTTCTTTTGGTTATACTCTTATTGGTACTTTTTTTATCCAGTCATTCAAAAATTTCATGATAAAATGGGGAATATATGATGTATCTATACTTAGGAAGGAGGGTATAGGCTTATGGAGTTCTGTATGCACCTAGAATGAATATGTGCAGAGCATCTATTTACTTCGTGTTACTCTAACAACAGTATAGATTTGGTACCTACCTCGCCATTACATGTTATCACCCAAAACACACGCATACAAATAACTAGATAATCAAGAAGGCACTTCAAGGGAAGAGCTGAAAAACAAGGTTTGAGTTCAGAAATGGAAAGCTTCCAACTGTGGAACAGATTCTATATTTTGAAAATAGCATTGAAGATAAAAAAGAATGGAGGGCACGGACGTCCAGATGTAGATAATAATTGTATGAAATCCTGAAACCGTCAATGAACCCTACCCATGTGAGAAGATGTGTGTCCATAGTGCTTGGTGGTTCCATATCTGCATTAGCCTGTGCATTGCATTATTAGCAACTCACTCTTCTGCCTCTTTTGTGGCATTTCGTATTTTTCATTTTTTTGAATTTCAATCCCTAAAGTGATATCATGGAAAACCTATTTGATAAACTGTCTCTGTAAATACAAGGCTCCTTTCCCATCATCTCCATTCCATCACCAATATATTGTGTACTAATAAAATTTGTCTCATGAAGAATCTGATTGTCATTGTTTTATTGATTTATTTCGTTAATGATGTTGTGCATATTGTTTCTAATAGTGATGTTTATGACACGAAGTTTGGAGCTCTTGGAAATAAGGGAGACCCATATGACTGCACAGTGGACCCTCCTTATGTAGGGTATGTTTCTATCTTCATCATCTTATTACGTATGACCTTTCATCCTTTAATTTATTTATTTTTCATGATTAAAGGTATGCAAAGCCTTGGATGGATCTTGACACTGGTAACCTATATTGCCTCTTCTTCCCATATTCGCCAGAGCATTTGGTGCGCTCAGTACCCAAATTGAAGGACATGAAGCCAGGTTTATCTGTTTCCATCAATGCTTCACTAAGAGAATCCCATCATGTTTCTGGATCTGCATCTGCACTATTTATAGGAGGGTTTTCCATATTAGAAATGAGCCAGGTAATTACCTTTCATGTTCAGCTTGGTCTTGTATTTTGCTTTCTACATTGAATTTGACTTGTTTCTTGAGTAAAAACAATAATAATTGCAGACAACAAATTTGGAGAAATTAGTTATTTTCTAACGCTATCGGCACTGGAAAACATCTTCCATATTAGGATGTGTCTTCATCTTTTGTACAGAGTGACTTTTTATGGATGTCGTCAAGGAAGATTTCCAAAATCTAGAAAACTGTTTTCCTTGGTTCACCGAAAGGCAGAAAACTTTGAAAGTATTTTCCTGAAGTTTTTCTCAGAATCTAATAATTGCTATGATCTGACCCCCAACAGTTGTGTCAAGTGGAGTTCATGTATACAACAGAGAAGTTAGGAAAGGGTTGTGAATGGCATTGTGACTTATCATTGCATTTTAATGTTTCAGGATTCCATGCTGTTGAATTTGACACCGAACTGTAACAAGACAACCTTAACCATCTTGGGAAATACAGGTAATATCATGTATCTCTCTCTATATATATGTGTGTGTGTGTGTGTGTGTATACATATAAGCTTATATAGTAGGAACAATAATGGTAATAAAATTATAATAGATAATTAGTACTGGCATTTTGAACTTTTTTTCCTTCTTTTTACCCTCCCTCTTCTATATCATCTCTTCTACTCAGTTTTCTGCTTGTATTTGCCATGTCAATCTGCTTATTTCGGTTTAGATACTGATTTGGTTGCTAGTTATCTTCCACTTGTAGATGTTCAATTTCACTTGCATGACCGGGATTTGATAATGATCAGTCCAATCAATAGAGAAGATTTTGGGATTGGTGGACGAGCGACATATGAGGTGATCAATGCTTTCTTATCTAATTGCTTACATAAGTGTTGATGTGACAGTAGTAATAAACCTATTCAAATGGATTCATGGTCTCATTATTACGGACATGGATGGAGTTATATATATAGTAGAGCACAAAACAGCCTTTAGGGCACATTTGGCCATTTTGAGTTGCGAGTCATGCCTTTTGGCTTGACTAATGCCCCAGCCAGTTTTCAGGCATTAATGAACTCTGCGTTTAAAGACTATCTCAGGTGATGATTTGTGTTGGTCTTTTTTGATGACATATTTATCTATAGCAAGAGTTGAGAGTAACATTTGGTTCATTTGAGGAAGGTGTTCTTAGAGCTACAACCGTATGAGCTTTTGGCCATATTGAGCAAGTGTGAGTTTCGTAAACTCAAGCAGAGTACTTTGCCTACAGATCCTAACACGGTCCAGGCTATGGCTGCTTTGCCTCAACCTACTACAGTTAAGGCTTTGAGGGGGTTCTTAGGCCTCACTGGTTACTATAGAAGATTCATCAAGGGTTATGGGGCTATAGCAAGGCCTTTGACTGACTTGCTTAAGAAGGAGAGTTTTAAATTTAAGTGAAGTGAAAAAGCTCAGGAGGGCAATGGTTACTGTAGTATATATATGGGGGAGTAGGGACTATTTGATTTAAAACAAAAAGTAGTTCAAAAATTCCAAGAATTTCCTTAAAAGGAGAGAGAGGTCAAGCTTTAGCTCATAGTGTGTTGTAGACTCGTCTTGCTATAATCTTGATTGGTAATTAAGATCATTAGATGACAAATTATACTTGTTATTTATCAAACATAGCGAAATGATTAAATTTCCACTAATCTCAATGTTCATCTTTCTTGTTCATGTCTTCAGGTTAAAGTGCTCAGGTCCAGTAGATTCAGAGATAAAATTATCATCACACTTCCAGCCAATGGTGAGCCCACTTAGCCCTATTGCTGACATGACATCATCCTAGCTGACTTAATAGAGTGTTTAACCGCACTAATGGATTCATCAAAATATTGCAATAAATTTTCATCTTTCTGGTAAATGATTCACAGGTCAGAGAGTGGAAATAAACGTAAACTACGAACCTGGAGAAAGGGTGGCATCATCGTCAACTGCTAGTAATTTTACCTTTTGGGCAAGTGTACTGGGTTGTCTAGTCCTACTGGGACTCACAGCAGCCGTCTTTATCTTTCTCTTGGACAGACCCAATCGGTATCAGCCTCCAATAGCTCCAGCCACTCCAAGCACTGCAGCACCCGTCACTCCTGATCGTAGCACTCCAACCGTTGTGAAGGATCACTCCCCCCGGACACCTCAGCCTTTTATGGACTATGTGAGGAGGACAATCGACGAAACTCCGTATTACAGGCAAGAAGGAAGGAGGAGGTTTAATCCACAGAATACATACTAAATCATGGTGTGGCAGTTTAAAGTTTCATAGGACTCCATCCATGAAAGTTGATGTTTGTTGACTAAACCAAATTTTGTTGTACTGATGCACAACATGTTAGTTCAAAATGTAGGTTAGGGCATAGAAAAAAAAAATGATGGGAAATGATATGAACAAAGACACCATGATATTCTAGAATTGGTGTGCTCATTACTCTGTATAAGATGTAAAAGTTGCCCATCAAAATTTTGTTGTATGTTATGTTTATATAGGAAACTACCCTGTATAAGTGTACCCTAAAACATGTGTTCTGCAGATGCATTCAATTTGGGATTATATGAAAATTGTGTTTTTCTTTTTGCAGTTTCTACAGCAGTTCTCATTTGATTTTGCATAAATGTAACTACTGGATGATCCAGTTTTGAATTTTATATGCCAATTTAGTTCATATGTTCACGTGCCAATTTAGTTCTTATATTACACTGTAATAATTTGAATTATGAAATTCTTATCTCATAATTAGGTAAATAGACAACACAAATTGATTAAAAAAAAAAAAAAAAAAAAAAGACAACATAAATTATTAATGCATAGTAAAAATAATATATTTCTAAATTCAACATGTCACATTCGAGTTCAAAATTAAAACATATCTCAGTAATGTTTTATCCGTTGAAAGTCCAAATTCAAATTTCACACGTCCATAGGTCTATTTGCATAACAGTTTACATTTCATTCATTTGTATATTAAAAGAAAATCTCTTAGAATTTAGAAACAACAATAAAAGTTACAAATAATGAAGTAATTATGATTTATGTTCCACATTTGAGATTTTAGCATAATAGTAGCATATTGATAATAGAATGTAAAAAAATCTAGGATTTTTTAGGTGACGACTGTGGTGATTACAACGTTGATGGCTATGGAGGAGAGTGACGGGGTGCCATGAGAGGTAAGGGTCTCGATGTTGGTTTTGGCTCGGTGAACTACGGTGCTCCATGGATAGGGTCGTTTGAGGGGGGAGGTGGGGGGCTGTTGCTGGGGATCGGTGTATTTGGTTCCTGTTCGCGTTTTGTTTATAAGAACGATGTCTTGGTGGTCGAACATCAAGGACCTTGGGTGTACAAGAAGAGACTCCTGC
>JAYMTH010001185.1:0-15914 GCA_036897465.1 Pelargonium australe | reverse complement strand
TATGTAAAAATATGTGCCAAAACTAAAAATTTGATGACGTGGCGCAATAATACGCTTTATAAACCTATTTTTTGGTCCAGCTTTTATAGTATGTATAGATTCCCGTATGTCAGGCTATCAGCATTTCTGTTTTGCCACACAACCTTTGTTCCTAACTGGATTGAAAGTTTACTCCCAGATATTCTCAGCATTTCTGTTTTGCCATATAACTGGTTTGGTTCGGGTCTTGTGACCCGTCTTTGTTGCCTCCTTTCTCCGTTGTTAATCACTTTTCAAGTCATTTATATTTGCTAGTCTTTATAAGAAAGACTCATTTTGTAATCATCTTTTCCTCCTCTTAGCTATGCAGAGGTTAGCTTTTGGTGCTACAAGAAACAGATATGCACCAGAAGATTAACAAACAGTAAAGATGGTAATAGCAGTTTTGAATTTTTTTTTTGAGAAAAGCAAATACAGTTGCATACAATTGTTAAACATCAACTAGATATTTCACAAATTAACCCCAAGTAACTCATATGGGATGCCACATATTTCCTCAACTTTCTTCTCATGGCCTTCATAACAAAAGACCTCCACCCTAGTTGCTGTTCCATCTGGTTTGATGACCTTCATTTTCACAGGATATCCAAAATGAAGAGTATCTCCTTCCTTGATGTCATATAGAGCCAGCATTTTATCGCCCACAAGTATATTCCCATCAAGGTCGAAGAGGCATGGCCGAGTAGCCTTGCAACTGATTTCTGTCTTCTCAATCATCCTCTTCAATACAGCATCCACAGTGTCCGAGCTAGAGACGTCAAGTATATGCTTTGACATACAGGTTGTGAATACAAATAGATCCATCCAAGTACCAATGATTCTCATATGGACTATGGTCCAACTTCTCATGCCATAATCAGATACATATTTCCAATCCTCGAGCTGTTTTTGGTTAAAACTTAGCTGTTGGACACAAACTGGGATTCCAGAGGTGCTCTCAATAACAGTCTTGACATCAAAGAATGTATACCATGGCTTCACTTGGATTTTGAGTAACTCTTTGTTCGGTTGAACCACCATCAGGCTGAGTAACTCGTTTGGTTGAACCACCATCGGGCTGATGAATTTATTATTCAGATGTGATCCAAAAATTGCATGGACAACTGAACCTGTTGGCTTCATCCCACAGTTTTTTATAAGCATCCAATGTTCAAGCAAATTTCCTTCATGCACAAGACTTTGGCTAATGGGCGGCATTCCAGTCTTTTCACATATAATAGCCTTGATGTCCTCTATGGAGTTGTAAACATATGCCCTGTGCAGAAATGTGAGTCCAAGCTGTGGCATCTTGATGGACAGCAATGAGGAAGGAATTACCACCCAGATTTTGGACTCTTCTTTCATATCGTAAAACCCTAGGGTTTCGTAGTCTTCGAGACACGCGATGTCCCCATTATAAAGTATTTGTCCCAAAACTGGCACTCTTTTGAGCTCCATTATCATCATCTTGACTTCAGAAACAGTGGTTGACCTGGTTACCGAAAGCTTTACTTCCCAGCCACATCCGGCTGCATAAATCTGCATATCTTGAAGTTCCTGCATCATACGACATGGGTTGAAATGAACTCATTCAGAGTATAAATGTCGGGAAAACAATACCACAATCAATTAGAAACAGAAAATACATGAAAGACTTGTATTTTAACTTTTAGTTACCTCAGACATCTTGATTCTGATGCAGCACACTCAGTTTGTGATGCAGATCTAAGCAGTGAGAAATGAGTACCTCTCCTCTATACATAAGATGATCTTTTATATATTGAATGAGGAATATGAATAGATTCTTGATAGTAGAAACATAAATATCCTCATTTATTACACTTCATTGGAATCTTATAAACTATCCTTTATTCAAATCACACACATTGCATCCCATGATTCAAGGTTTGCTTGCATCTGAACAGTTTATATACATTCTCAATCATTTATGATCATAAATATAGTATTTATAAGCACAAAATATGTCATCAAGAAACAACCTTCCAACTCCAACTTTTCCAAGAATTATGTTAGCTTTCATAAAATCCAACTGACCACAAGCTAACACATGCAGTAATCAAATGTAAACTATTGGTGCTTTTACAGAAAAATAGGCCAAATCAGTAGAGCTTTCATTGCTGCTGCTAAGAATAAGTTGCAAAACTTGATCTCCTCATAGACATAAATTCTCTCTCAGGCAACAGACAAACAAATGTTTTCAAAGATGAAATGTCAAAAAGAGAAATCTTCGTCTTGGGTGCCATTGCCAGTTGAGTCAAAGAACCGTACCTCACAATTCTGAAATTGCAATACCTCACAAGTAGACATCTTATTGAACTGTCATGGCTCCTTATTTCTCAGAACCATTATGGTATAAACTTAATGCGTATAGTGTAGGACATGTTTGGGAAGGTGTAAGACTTGCATTCCAGACAACCCATACTCATTTCTCCACTTGTACTAAAAAATAATAAACGGGTTCAGATCATCCACAGCAGATGTTGAACATTCTACTTGATGTAGCTCCACTCACACCTATCTTCTGAGCCAATTAGACCAAGGATGCTTATGGAGCCATAAAACATGGATAGCCAGTCAAATAATTAGCTCGATAAAGAAATTCCAGGAAAGTCTTCTCACGTATTCTCTTGAAATGATTGAGAGCGAGAGAAAGCTGCTGGGTTTGCTTGTAGAACCTGATCAGCATCTGCATCTGATGTTTGGGCAACAGTTTCTGGCTTGGATTGGAAAGCTTTAAAAATGCCACCTTTCTTAATGGGTTGAATGTTACTAGGCTTAATACCAAGAGTATCCCATATGGAGCTCTTGGCAGCCTCATCCGGGTCATCAATTCTTAAAGTCTTGGGTATCCAAAGAGACTGCTCACTCTTTTCTTCTGCCTGTAGACTTGCATCTCTTGAATGTTTCCCCAAGGTTGGGGAGTTATTGCCCGAACAGTTGTTGCTTGCAGAAGATGAAGGCGATAGGCAGCCACTAGTTGCAACCAATGGGATATTCCAATTCCTGCCATCCCAGCTCGGCATGCATCCCCAGTATGAAGCAGGAACTAATGGGACAGTGATGTTGGGTGGGCAGAAGCTAGATATTGCCATCACGGGCGGAGAACCTGTATCACCTATATTTTGATTATTGTTATTGGGAGCAAACACCATTGCATTCCAACCCGGGTTCCAAGGATAAGCCCATGTTGGACCAGGATAACACTGCATGGGCTGTTCAGAAGTGAAACTGTCATGCTGTCCAGGAAAATTAACTCGCTCCATTTGTATTTCTGGCAATTCATTTTCATGGACAGTAGTAGATACCGAAGAACAGCCAGATGAGGATGGCTCTTCCCCACTATTTCCAACAGTGGCAGAACCAATTTTGAGACTTAGTGTTGAATCTCTAAGATTAAGTGAAGCTGCCATTGATTCACACAAAGGAGCATCTCTGCCGAACTTCACAGCTTCTCCTGTTTCCTGGGCAGGTCTTGAAGCAGCCGGAAGTCCAACGGATGAGAGATGCTGGTGATTGGCAGAGCTCAGGGTATCAGATTCTGCAACAGGGGGCACTACCACTTGACGATATTGTGGGGATGAATGCTTGTTCTTGCGCCGTCCAGCTCCCACAGGAACATTTCTCATTGTTCCCCCAGCTGTCCAATATCTGTGACAGTTCTTGCAGAAGTGTCTAGGTTGGTTGACATTGTAATTATTGAAATAGCAAAACTTCGTGTCCAAACTGTTGCACCGAGGACATGGGAGGATCTTGTCTGGCTTCTTCAGAATTTTCTCTTGGTCACCTAAATTGTTTGGAGCACCTTGGTCTTCAGTGGAGTTATGATTTCTTTCTGCCTCAATCTCCAAGGTAGAATTTGAGAAATTGTTTTCTCTGCCTTCATCTGAGTTTGAAGGAAAGTCTTTGCAAGATTTTTCTGATAGAGTGCCCCTCACTTCAGTGTTTGCAGCTTGTGTGGACTCATCCTAAAATAAATAAATGCAACAGATTCAGGCATGCATGAACCACACATATCTTAAACATAACTTAACCAATCTAAGGAATGTTACAACTAACAAACTAAAGCTAACTGATTCCAAAGTTGCACGTTAAAGATAACGTTCTATAAACCATCTTCAATTCATTGTACATAAACCACTTCTTCATATAAACTGGTTGAGTGACCATAAAAAAAAATCTATTTCTTCATAGCTGTACTGGGCTGTAAAAAAAAAAAGGAATCTTCATTGAGAAACTGTCATTATAGCATTTAAATGCATATAGAAAGAGAGGAAGTGGAACAATTTAAGATGTTTGATATTCCAAAAGCAAATTTGCGTCCTCTCCTTCAAGCTTCAAGAGCATCGTGAGGTTCAGAGGAGCGAATCACTTGAACTCCAAGGACTAAAAAACCATAAACACCTTTCTATTCCATAAATGACTCATTCTATGTCAGCCGAAACCCCCTCCTAGGAGGCATGTGAAGGTAAATGGCATTGACGAACCTCAAGCCGCTCGATGAGAACACTTCACCAACATTTGCTTATTAACTTTTAACTCGACCACAACAAGCCCCTTTTTGTTTTTCTTTTATGATTCTTCTTCATTTGCTATTAAAAGAACCTCGTTTCATTGTTACAGGTTTTATCCAAAAGTGGTAGGCCATTGTAGGGGTAAGCAGCATTTAACCATTGCACTTTACAAAAGTGTCACTTTGAACATTCTAATACAAAAAAGTCAAGTGGTGCATGAGTATTTGCATTGCAGGTTCCATATACAGTATGAACACAACTTGCAATTTGCTGAACTAAGTTTATTTCCTCCGGCATATGGAAAATTAGGGCCATGTTTAGCTGTAGAAAACAATTTTCATTTTCTGTTTTTGTTTTTGTTTTTTATGTGTAAAACTTGTATAATTTAGAAAGAATGAATAGTGGAAAAAATAGTTTTTTATTTGAATAAATAAATAAATAAAACAGTTTTCCATTTTCAAGCTATTAAAGTGATGCTGGAAAAGCAAAACCCCCAATTAGAAAGGGGAAACATAAGTCAACCGACTGTCAAAGATGGATCCTTTTTAGCCAAAACAAAGCACAAAGAGAAAGCTTCAAGCTTTAGCCTGGTTTTCTAAGTATGTGATTCAAAGAAACAATCCCAAGAGAGCACATAATATAGAAACAAAACAGAGATTCAAAGAAACAATCCCAAGAGAGCACATAATATAGAAAATGAAAATGAAAGTAGCAATACCATAGGCGGTTGGGTAGCTTCTGGAACCGAATCGGCCACCGGAATATTCCTTCCGAACAGCTTGATGGCGGTATCTCTGAGCTCAGACATATATACCCACCCAGCAGCAACTGCAAGCAAAAAGTGAGGCTCAATATGGAACTGAACAGAGCAACCTTTTCTTCTCTAAAAAGAAATTTGATATAAAAATCGACCAATTTGCCCACTACTGTTGTGTTAAGAGTCAGAGAGGGGTGTTGTGTTTCTATTTATTTAACTATTACAGATAATTTTCGGGGGTTACCGGAAGAGCAGGTAACCGGTGGCTGCCAGGGGGGAGGTGAGTCAGCATATAAGTTGAAGTTGGTGGCTGGATGACGTCAGCACACAACATAGATGTTGGAGGATGGATTTGCCTCACTTTTGGGAAAACCACCTGATTTGGTTTTTATTCCCATTTTTTTGGACATTTCATTGAAATGACACTTATGTCCATGTCCATGCCCAACACATTTCTTCCATTTCCTTTCTGGGCTAAAAAAAAAAAAGCCACCTACATTTTTTTTCTTTCCGGTCTAAACTATGAGTTCATGCGGTTGAGTCTTTAAACGGTTTTACTATAAAACGGGATCAAACGCAAACGTTATTTTCACTTAACGCAGGTTGTGTTGGCAACTGCGCCACTGCCATTGGTCACATACATTCTTTGTTACTTTTGTTCCCAAAAATTACTATAAACTGCAAAATAATCCAAGTGCATTTCTTCAATATATTTCTCATTATTATCAGATATTGTAGAATTAAAGACAAGATTTGGTTAGGTTCTGAATCTGTTCATATCAATTTGTAGCCCATGAACTTCAACTATCAGAGATACAAAAATGTATGTAACAGTGCCAAATAATGGTGTTTTTATAGAGATCCAACAACAACAAAAACTCCATTCTCTCTTTTCATTATAATTTGTAAGCTTTCATGTACCAACAACAGTTTCTTTTTTCTATTTTCAGAAACCAATACTAATTTACATTGAATAAACACTAACTATGAGTTACAACAAAACAAATTACAAACCCTGCCTATCTATCTACCCTTGGGATAGAGCAAAATAAATGAAAATCCAGCAACCCGAGAGAGGTACTCCAAAGCAGCCTAAAGAATAAGAGATCGATGAGGTACAAAATAAAGGAACAAAATCACCTTTGTCATCTATGCCCGGACTCCATGATTGGGTTCATTTCTACTTCTAAGACTCCGAACTCTCTTGCATTTGCAAACTTCTCGGCTTCTCTTGCAATCTGGACGTCACAAGGGCGATAGACTTGGTAAAGAACTTTTACAACAAAACGGGGAACAAGTGCTGCTACCAGGATAGCAAGCAAGCACAGCCAAAACAATCCTGTCCCTGCTACGTGGAAGATAGACCTGAAAATCAAATTGGAGTCGCAAAATATCAGTTCTCATATGCAAGCACATTAAAATCTATGAAATTTTAAGTTAATATGCATGTGTAGGTTCTTTAGCAGCAGCTGGTTATTGTGTGACCTAAAGGGAAAGCATTGGAGTTATGATGCCTCGGGAATTCGTATGTGAATGAAACTATTACCGAACTTCCATTGTCTGCACTTAAGGCAACCTTTTCAAAGTAAAGGAACTATGGGAAAAAGAAAAACCAAACTACCCCCTCAATGCCAAGCAATTCTTTCAATTATGCATTGCATCTTTGCGGGAAAGCCTCTCAAGAACTGTTAGGCGTTCACTAAGATATAGCTCTACCGTGTGATTATATCTATACATCAAATAAAAATGATAGTCAGTACTGAGCAAAAACAGATGACTAAAAAGTCTTACCAGTATCCAGGCAACGTAGGCAAAGCATCAATGACAACGACACAAATGATAGTTGCAACGATGGATCCCCAGATGGCTGCATGGGTAACCCAACTCCATCGCATGACATCCATGGCCAAGTGTAAGTTAACCAAAATTACAATTGCGATCGTCCACAGATCTCCAAGACTAGGTCCATCTATGTAGCTGCCCCAATACGCAAGGAGAGGGATAAAGAAGACAGCCATACTTTGCCATATTGTGTCAAACATTGTTAACCAAAACAATTTTGAGTTGTAGCACTCTTTTCTCTGTCCAGCTCCATAAAGCTGGGGATACTTTAAAAGAGTTCTTCGACTTAGGTCTTTGTCAAGAATTCCAACAACAACTGTAGGCACTGCTGTATATATTATAGAGTATAACACACTGCTCCATTCAGTGATCACAGTTGTCAGCGTGAAACAAGTAAAAAGTGTGTACCTACAAAGGAACATGAACGTATGAGGAACTATGTTCATATCTAATTAATAAGCAGGCCATCAGGTTCATATAATCCTCAGCTTTGTTCCATCTATTTTCCTCTCTTTTTATTGGTACTCCCTATCAGCAGATACTTGACTAAAATATACTTCAACTTCACAAATAAACAAACTATGATGGCAATGCAACACAAAACAAAGATAGCTCGCCCACCTTCCACACTATCAACATCTAGTGCTGAAGTACAAATTCAATTATGTTCAACACAATTTAAATGATATATGTTTCTATAAATATATTTAAAAAAAGGACCTCTTTCTTTTTATGCTTACGTTTGGAAGGAAGTAAGAAAATACAATAATAAATGAAGCAACATAAAACGCAATAAGAAAGATAAATGATTCAGATACTAATACTATATTTAGTAATCATCTCTATTGCCTTCTCTTATCCTTTCCATTTTGTTCTTCCTCCCTCAAATAGAAGAAATAGCAACATTTGAAATATAGGGTCATGCAATGGATTGTGGTTCAGGGAAAAGCCTCTCAAAGACTTTCACAGTTTCACCGGCAAAGCTAGAAAAGATGGGTAGCAATATCCACAGGAAGAATAATTCTAAGAATAGATACAAATGGTAATACACCAAAATATCACTCACCAGAACAAAAGAAGAACAAATACTGCATTCCTGTAATAATTGTATAGAAGCATGTAGCCCATTCGTTGATAATTCCAATGACCGTGGACCAATAAAAGAGGAACTAAGAATCTGAACTGCCCCATTGCGAAATCTGATGCCATAACAGCCTGCCGACCCTCCTGGCCACTGATGCCAACTCCCACATCAGCCATTTGGATCATTGAAACATCATTTGCACCTGTTAATCATCCAGTAGATATATCTGACGTCAGCCCAAAACACTAGGCAATGTTTGAATTAAAATTTTGAAGGGATGGGAATGAAACTTGGCATTGCCTCCATTTCCATTGTCATTCTTATTCTCATGTAATATTCTTTGGATCAATTAAAGTGTGGGAATGAGAATCATTTTCATTCCAATAGATGTTATTTATTCTCACTTTTTAAAAAGTATTTAAATAATTATGCAAAAAAGAAAAAATAAGTGACTCGTCAACTGATGTAATATGTTCCATCTACTTTCCTCTCTTTTTATAATATATATTGTAGCATCAAAGATGAAATGGAAATGGAAATCTCATTCCATCCATATTAGGTGAGAATCAAGATGTTAATGAGTTCGGGAATGGAAATGGGAATGGGAATGAAAATCAAGGAGTACTAATTCAATCACCATCAATGGGAATCCCATTTCCAAACCAAAATTTCTAATCCAAACTCTACCTAAGAGAGTGGACATTATTTATCATATGTTTTTGCTTTCTAGGGAATATTAAATATTTATAAAATTTAAATGTGGAAAATGTTATACCATCCCCAATGGCGAGGGTCATATCAGAGGTCCTGTTCTTTACTAGAGCAACAATTCCAGCTTTTTGCAATGGGGCAACACGGCAGCACAGTACCACCGAACAGTTACTGGCTAATTGAAATAGCTGCAAGTATAAGTCATTAGCATCTAAATATCATTATGAGGTCAGCAAAAGAAAAGAACAAGGTCTTGATTGCCTACCAGTTCTTCGAGTTCACTGTCAAGAATGTAAACAAGACTGGTTCCATCAATAATCAAGGCTACTGGAGTTACACCGCCTTCGGAGTTAGCTTCATTATCAAGGGCAGCCCCAGATAAAGACATGAGCTTCTTAGTCATGACCAAGGCATCTTCTAAACTCCTTCTACATGACTCCTTAGAATTGCTGTTGATTACAATCTGGGTCATCTTGTTTGTTAGGAGCTTTGAGGAGTAGCCAATTGATATGGCAGTTTCTTGCTTGTCCCCAGTCAAAACCCATACTTGAATCCCAGCTGTTCTCAGAGACTCTATGGCTTCTGGTACCCCTTGTTGCAACTTGTCTTCAATTGCAGAAGCACCCAGTAAACTGAGTTTCTTTTCAACATTCTTAGCAACCTTGCGAAGTAAAGCAGCCCTGCCAATTAGAGCAGTACTCGCTGCCTCAAAAGAAAAATGCCACTGCTCAAATTCTGAAGCACTCAGTTCCCGCATCCCAATAACAAGTGTTCTCAAACCAATTGAAGAGTAACTATGAAGATGGCCTTCTGTTGGGCGTATTAAATTTAGATTTGAAGATCTATCTATTACACTAAACATAGATGAGTCAGCACCTTTTACAAACACTTTCACAGTGTTGTCAGGGAACCCCAGTATAACTGACATCCTTTTCCGGTCGCTATCAAACTCATGCAAACCCAAAACATTGAACCTGTATCGGCCACAACGGGAATTTAAAAAAAAAAATCTAAATAACAAGGTCAATGGCACAAGGAAAAGTTTGATTCTCATAGCAAAGTAAATGGCAAGTCAAGTGTAATTAAATACAGCAGCTATCATCAATGCCCACCACCATCTTCCCATGTTCTTCACCCAGACCTATTTCAACCAAAATTAAACAATTCATTTACTAATCCTATGTTTGGAACTTGAACAAAATGAGGTAAAGAAAATTATGGGAAAAATAATAGTTGGGAAGTTGGTGTGCTCATAAGATATCAACTAGTGATATTGAGGAAAATTAGATGTTCAAGGGAAAAGTTAATTTCCTTGTTACTATTTTTCCTGACAAGGAAAAAGGTCTTGACAGAAGTTAGTTTCCTTACAATTTGCCTCCCATTTTGTTTTCCACTTCAATTTTTTCAAGACAAACAGAGCATAAACAGAAACTAAAACAACACGAGAAACGTAGGAAACACTTGGGACAAAAATGAAATCCAGAAAGCAAGCAACCACCTTTAAAGAAAGCAACTTCTCAATGAAACTGATTAAATCATTTCCATTGCTTTGGACAAACATATTTTAGCTATTATTATAATATTTTCATTTTCTATTTAAGATGCAACTACTTCTCAGAATTATAATTTCATCCGTCCTCTCTCTCTCTCCCCTCCAATCTACTAGACTACCAAACCCAATTACCAATAGACTAGTGGTGGCTGCAGTGCTGATAGGAAAGAAAGAAACAAAGAAACAAAGAAACAAAAATAAGTGTGACTCAGCACTACAAATTACCTTTGCCTTTCACCTTGAACATCAATAACTATATGGCCGGAAGTTCGTTCTACAAGCGTATAGCCGTAGGCGGCAGCAGCATAAGCCAACGCTTGTTCATCTGGAGATTCTCCTTGGTAATCTATCAACTTCACTGTAGGGTCAGGTGTGTCTACGATGAGAGGCACAATTGTGTTACAAGCTGCCAATGCAAGGAAGAAGTCATATACATGTTTGCCTTCAATTGTATGCCTTCCACTTCTTGCTAGTTGTAAAAGCTCGGAGTTGGTCTTCACCTTCATCTTAGGCCTTAAAACCTTACCATCCACTGACACCAAAAAAGGAAAGCATAAGATGAATTGCAACAGAAAACCAGTTTAACTACAGAAAATATTGGAAAAGCACTGCTTAATTACCTTGAACAGAGTATGCAAGTTGTAAATCTTGTGAAGTGCTTCTCCCATCACTGTAATCTACGCCCCAAACGCTTGCACACTGAAACTCCATCTTGTTCTCAGTAAGTGTGCCAGTTTTATCAGAGAATACATACTTTATTTGTCCTAAATCTTCATTTATATTAAGAGCCCTGCATTGGAATCTAGAATTCGAGGCCTCATCATACATTTGGGCGTCTCGGATCATGAAGTAGGCTTGACCAACCCGGACAAGCTCCATGGAAATGTACAGAGAAATAGGGATCATAATCTGGAAAACAATAATTGACATAAGAAATGTGAAAAATATCTCCATCCCCCATCCATAATAGTTATAGTTTTCTGGTTCATCGTCAGAGTAATCCTTTCTCCTGTAATAGGGCAAGTCATCCAACTCGTCCCTGTGGCGTCTCAACCAGAAAGCAGCACAGACAGACACAACTGTACACAGAGCAAAAAGAAAAATAGAGAGCATGATGATCTCTAAGTTCATGTGGGTCTCAAGTCGACTCCTCTTAGACGGAGCTCCAGAGTTGTTGAGCATGGCTTTGGTCTCACGGCCACAATACACTGCAACACCAAGAGCCCAAGTAGTGTTCTTGAGCTCACAGCCACGAAGAACGATGTTGGAAGGTCCGAGGGACAGCCTCTTTCCATCAATTTCCATGTTGCCATGAAACCCATATATATTCCTATTGGGTTTCTCGCATTTGATTAGAGCAGTAATCTTCTCCTTCTCAGGCATCTTCGAGAGGGTCTCTTGCTTGGCATATCGAGTCTTCAAGTTAGACTCCCCATCTAAATTAATAGTCTGCACATAGGCGACCCCGGTAGGATCACTAGTAGCCAGCAACACCATATCACAAGGAAGAGTGTCATTTGCTTGAATTTTGATGATTTCACCAACTTGCACATCCTTCCATTTCTTTGGTTGAAACTGATCATCAACAAAAACTAATGCCAATCGATTGTTCTCAATAGTATCGGACCGGTGCCGTCTCCAATCCTCATACGCATCCTTAACAGCTGAAACTAGCAAGACAAATGCCAACGGCAAAATCGAAGCCGTCCGGCCAAAGACAGCAAGCTGGGGAAGCTGATTGAGCACAGCAATCACAAGAAAATATATGTATGCCACTCTATGAAACTGCTCATACAGATTTTTAGGCAAAAAAGTAAAGACTGAATATTTCCCAGTCTGAATCGAATTCCCAGCAAATTCAAATCTCTCATTAGTCTTTGAAGGGTCACAAACATGAACTAACCTCGCATCCTCATCGCTCATCTCCTTCTGGGACATGCTGAATCCTTCAGAATCTGCGCCCCTTGATCCATACCGCACCGGCTTCGATCCCGACTCGCTGAAGCTCACTTCCCGGATAGAATTGTTGCCGGAAGCCTTGGATTGAAACGACGCAACGCTTCGCCGCGACGACGAATTGTAGCCCGACTCAATATGCGGAGAGTTTTCAATTGGGGTTCTGGAATCCATGGAACGAGCCGATTTCGTAACCCCCGAACTGGGGTTTGCTAGATCAGAGAAGGCGAGAACAGCGGATCAGCTGATCGCCCTCAGAGATCATGATCTGGAGAGCTCGGAAACAACAGTCAGCCGATTCATCAAATACCCAGATGGCGATTTGAATCCAAAATCTATAAAACCCAAACAGGAACAGTAAAGATGAGAAAAGCAAGCAAACCCAGAACCCAATTAACTGCTCACAAGCGCATCGACTACAAAAAAGAAGAGCTTTTTGGCGGTGGCGCAAAGGGTTATGGTTGAACTTGCTTGCTTGTACACCAAGGCGCTTTTAGAGAGAGAAAGAGAGTATGTATGTATATATATTATATATTATACACGCAGCAGCGATACGATTCCAGGTTTGCACCAAATGGAGAAGGAAAAGCGTGTTTTTTAGGTTGAAGAAGAAGAAGATGATTGGAGAGAGAGAGAGAGAGAGAGAGAGAGAGAGAGAGAGAGAGAGAGGCGGCGATTGCAAGAAATGGGGAAGAGGCGGAGAAGATGGAGACAAGAGAAGAATCAAAAATCATTAAAAAATCGAAATGGAATAGTGTATTTGCTGGTTGTGGGGTTGTTCAAAGATTCTAGAAGGAGCGTATAGATTGGGATGAAGCTTCTGTAATGTAAATTCAAATCAATTGTAGAGAGAGAGAGCATTTGACTTTGTAGAAAGCTAAGCTCTCTCTCTCTCTCTCTGTGAGTTTGTATTTTTTGTTGCCGGTAACGTGAGATGATGTGAAGCTGAATTCTCAAATGGTGTTGTTCTTGAGACTGTGTTTTCAATTCTCATTACTATGGTTTCAACAACCAGCTGGGAGTAACTTGTCCAGATTGAGGTTCAGGGTCTGCTGCCGCTTCCTTAAATTAATATCTGCTGTCTGAAAATTGTCTTCTTTTACTGTCTTTATTTGATGGGTCTTATCATGTCTTTCGAAAAGTTACTGCTTTTATCTCAATTGTTTCAATAACTCCGGCACTGTGTCATCTATGCTATCACTGTGCATTGCTGTTCTGAAGATACAATGCTCAACAGCTGCTTGTGTTGTCTACTTAAATTGTAGGAAGATGGAAAACGCAAATAGAGCTGAAATGAGATAAAATGTTTGTACATGTTAGGAAGAGATAATTTACCCGTATCTATTTTTAGTTATACCATTTTTATTCATCATTTCTCCCGATTTCTGTATTTGATATTTGGATACTTTAAACTATGTCAAACATCGTTCTGTTTCATTTTTCGTCCGTTTAGTGGCAAAAAAACGAAAATACACCCGATAACTAAAAAAAACCTTCAACCAAACAGACTTTAGGAAAAAAAAGTTTTGTTTGGTAAAGCAACGTTTAAAAAGAATTTTGGGTTATGAGATTGGTAAATTTGATTGAAAGTAAGTATTATTTTGAAATGACTAAGAAATCCTTCAATGAACAAATAAAAAATAACTACGATGTCGCTCTCTTTATCTGTGATCGACTTTCATATGTGATTATTGGCAAATATAAGATCATCTAATTATGTTTGATCTTCTCTGTATGTGGTCGACCTTCTCTATTCTTTTTCTTCGTGGTCAACCCTCTTTGTTTGTGGTTCAAAAGTATGTTGGTGTTCACTTTTCCCACAAGTGATCACCTCTTATGAAGACAGCTCTTACAAGATCTCCCGTGGACTTCAAATGTCTAGAAGTCGATCCTACGGGAGGTCACAACCAAACAATTCTAGTGTGAACTGTTTATAAACATTGAGATACAAAAGCTTAGTAGATGAACCGAACAAACACTTAGAATGGATTACATTCAATAACTAAAAGACAAACTCTTTTCTTTTCGCTATCCAACTATTTTATGGTATTTCTCACATGAGCGTTGTAAGCTTTAGCTCAACAAATAGTGACTAAGACTCAGTTAAGAAAAATGTAAAATAGATTTTTAAATAATAGCTACAAATTTATTAAAACGGATTAATCTATAAAATGACACGTTATCATCGAGTTGGCTGAACTTACGAAACTTTGACTAATTTTTTCTCTCTTTATTACAATTGTTAAATAATAGTGAAAAAAGAAAAGGCTCAATAAATATTGCCCAACCTATAGCAATTTACAAGAACTAGGTTACATTAGATGCAAATATATTTAATTGCTTTCTAGAAGTTGTGATGATATTGTTTGTGTAGCCATAAAAGTAGTGGAATATGTTGTACAAGTTAATTACTAAAACTAACAGGCAGCACTATCTTCATTGTCATCACTTGTTTCTTTAGTATTAATAATGGTGATGATGCCTATCTAAGAAAAGAGTGAGGACCTCCATTACTCCATAGTTCATCTAAGCTTAGATAAGTAGGTTTAACTACCCTAATCACTATTCAATACCCTAAACAACACTTTGAACTTTGAACTATGCAATAAATAGGCACTGGGTAGACTCTCCCCTCCAATTTGACTGATGCCCGCGAGCATCCACCGAACCATCAAACCTTGAACCAGTACCCCACCTCCCCAACTAGATCGCGAGTTGGTCCTCTCACGACAGCCTCCTTGTGTCCCGATCATGGCCCTTGACGAACCTGAACAACCAGGCTCGCTTGTAACATGTTTTTTTTTACTCATTAACCTTGTTCTGCCCTTCTGCGACCTCCTCCGAAGCCCCCACCCTACACAACACATTCGCCAACCCATATCCCACCATCACCTTATCACCGTTGTTGAACCAAAAACACGTAGCCACAAATGGAGAACGAACCAGACGTTCCTTCCCTCCTAATAGCCGTCGTTTGCCGAAGCCCTAGCCGCCCTTCAAAGCCCCACACACCCAAAAAAATCATAACTACCCTTTGTTGCCTTAAATGCAATACACTCCTTAAGAGAGAATGACCACCAAAAGACCAGCGCCGCCGCCCTAGTGTTTTTTTTTTCTACTAACCCTAGCCGCTACACTGTACAAAACAACATATGTTCACTTAAATTTGTAACAATTGAAATTTTTTTCATTTATCATTTTATATTAATTTTATCATCCATCCTCGTCTTGACTTGATAAAATGCTATAAAAATAAAACTTACTTCTTTGTTCATATACTATACTTGATATATTTGTCTAAACTTAAGTGTCGGTGTTTCATGTGTTTATATTCTTTAGAAAATTTATTATGCATGAATCACCTGTTGTATTTATATAATAAACTAATTAGTATCACAATACACATGTATATGAATATAAAAAAAAAAATATATACAGCACTAATAATTTTATTTGAATTTT
>JAYMTH010001184.1:0-15916 GCA_036897465.1 Pelargonium australe | reverse complement strand
CTCAATTTTATTCTTTTTCTTCTTTGGAATGTGTAAATAAGATTTATTTTAAGTTCTAAATTTTATTGGAATTTCTATTTTTTGAGTAGCGAATGAAGACGTCACTAGCTGATGTGGATGTCCATGGGTGATGTGCCAAACTGAGGTGACAATTTTGGTGACGTGGACAAGTGAAACCAGTTGTAATAGGTCAAATGGATTAAGTTATAAAAGATGGATAAGTCTAGGGACCAAAACAAATAAAAACCCTAGTTAAGGGCCAACTCAAAAAATTGGACGAGTCCAAAGGGTCTGTGTCCAATTTACCCAATAAGAAAAGAAAAGAAAAGAAAATCTGAAATAGAAAAAACAAAGGAAAAGCGAAAAAGGAAATGTAAATAAAAGATATTTCCCAATCCCATGTGATAAAAATGGTTAAACACACAACACAAGCAAAGACTAGACTTTTGGAGAGCACGCACAGTAACTGAGCCACACCGACACTCCACAAGCCTCAGCATGCCATTTCATTGCCAGCTATTGACACAACTCGATTGAAAATTGAAATACCCAAATACACAGACAAAAAAATGCTTAAAATAATTGCAAGAGATCCATAAAAAGGACAAGCATTCTTTTTGATTACCGATACAAAGAGCTTGGCTTGGCTGCTAGGCCAAATTGTGCGAGAGCCAGAGAGACAGAGAGAGAGATGGCATTCTGAATGGGCCAAGCATCCCCAAGCTCTGCCCATTTCTGAATCCTCAAGGATCTGTTTCGATTTTCCAAATCCACAGCACAATTGGAGGTCAAACATGGAAGCAAATGCTGGACTGGTGGCAGGGTCGCACAAGAGGAACGAGTTGGTCCGGATCCGTCACGACTCCGATAGTGGGGTTTGTGCTTTTATCATATACCCTTATCTAATGTTTATGTCTTTGTTGGATTAGAGATCAGAGTGTCGGTTGTGGTTGAAGTGAGTGAGTGAGTGATTGCTTTTCATTTGTTTTTCTTTTATTTATTAGATTACGAAATGGGCACTGCTTGATTTTGGATTTCATTATCAGGATCTGATTTCAGATTATAGTGAGGTTGATTGGTGTTTAGCTCCGAGGGTTAATTTTATTGAGTTAAATTTCATGTCGAAGTTCAGATCTGATTTTATAATTTATAGGGTTAGGAAATGGTAAAGTGAGTGACGATTCTACTCAATCTGGCAGTTTTCTTGATGGGTCTTGAGCTTTTCCTTAGTTGTAGCTACAATCTAGCTGACATCCTTGGGTTTTGTTGCTTTCGACATGAAATGGTCGTACTCAAGTTGGGTTTTTGAAGCTGGATTTGGGGGATTTGCCCCAACTTTGCTTTTGCTTATAGAGGAACTAATGATTTGCTGTTAGTGGGTATGTTACAGTTCAATAAATTTAAGATCTTGATAGTTCAGATGGAGGAGGTACTGTTTTTGTTCAATTTAGATCGAATTAGTTTGTACTCACTACCTATAAAAAGTTCTTATTTTCTACCTCTTCCCATCTGCTGAGATCTGCTCATGCTCTTGCCAGTTCATTTCATGCTCACAATGGGCAGAAGTTACATAATTTAGTTGTGTACTTGAAGAGGTTTGCTATTGTAATCTGGTACTTCGGTTCATACTGCTCTTAACTTATTTTCCTTTTGCATTGGAAAATTTCTTTTCAATTTCAACTCTTGTAGAGTACTTTTCACTCTCTGCATAAACAATTTTGCAATTGGTAATCAGCATGTCTTGAAATCTTAAGTAACGGTGTACCGCTCTGTGATTATTCAGTACTAATTCCATCTGTTTTTTGGTTTCCAACGCTAAAACTTTCACTTATATGAAACTGGATTGCATTTTGTCTGGTAATATTGTTAATACCTGCTTTTGGAGGGATATCCTGATCTGTTGTTTTGGAAATTGCAGCCCAAACCTGTGAAGAATTTGAATGGGCAGATATGTCAGATTTGCGGTGATACCGTGGGACTTACTGAAGATGGTGATGTCTTTGTTGCTTGCAATGAATGTGCGTTTCCAGTTTGCCGTCCTTGTTATGAGTATGAGCGGAAAGATGGGAACCAATCATGTCCCCAGTGCAAGACTAGATATAAGAGGCACAAAGGTTAGATTTACTTTCCATATTTCATTTTAGATTCAATCCTTTTCTTATCTTGTTTTTAGTATAACTTTGAAGTTGATAAGAGGCACTAAAGTTTGTTTTATCTTTTGTTATCCTTTTTTAATCATAACCTATTTTTGCTTTTAGAACTTTAAAGATATTTACCTTTAAATATTCCAGGGAGTCCTCGAGTGGATGGAGATGATGAAGAAGATGATATCGATGACCTAGAGAATGAGTTTAATTATGCACAGGGAAATGGCAAGACAAGACGTCAATGGCAGGGAGATGATACTGAACTTTCATCTTCCTCTATGCACGATTCTCAACAACCAATTCACCTTCTTACCAATGGGCAAATGGTAGGCAATCCAAACTTCATATCATGATCTACCAGTCATGCATGTAGTGATATGTGGACTGTGGAGATGCAACTTATGCTTCGTGTAAATCATACTACCTTTGTTTCAAAATTAGTGTTCAAGGATATTCACACATATTATAAAATGACCTAACTAGCCTTATTGAATTATTCACTTTTCTTTCTTGTTGGATAAATAAATGTGAGTATTCATTAACTCACTTGAAAATGATGAAATTGAAAAGTATTGCGTATTTTTATGTTGGAATTGTAGAATGACACTTATTTTCAAACAATTTTTTTTCCTTATATTATGACATTTATTGAGACTGAGGTAGTATTACACAGGACCCTGTTCTATACTTTAGTAACTAAAAAATAGTTCTAACTTTCAAATTGTGCATGTGTTTCTTGTTATGAACCTTTTCATTCCATAAGAGCCTTCTCCTTGTGCTTGTTATCTTAGCATGACAATAACATGCCTAATTTTGTTTTGCTGCATTTTGTACAAATTAAACAAAATCCATGTGTAGATGTATTATTGGGGTGTTGATATATATAGACTTGGGTTTTTTTTCTGTCTTAAGGCATAATAATGACAGTGACTGAGAGATGAACTAGCATTTGATCTGTCATGATACTCCAATTTCAATGACATTGTTCTTTTAGCTATTTGTCTAATCTATATTGACCTCTTATGTTCATATGTTGGTCAGCAATTCCCATAAACTACTGTACAATTAGAAATAATTTATTGACCATTTTCCAATTTTACATTTCGCGCTCTAATGATGTTGTTTCTTTTCCCTATTTCTAATTTGGATGATATACTCACTTCGTTTAATCATAGATGCTAATCTGACATAATAGCAATGTTTCCCACGAGTTTCCTTTCAGGGAGTCAGTTTGCCTTTGCACAAGTAGACATCACAAGTTACTGTGTTTCATTGTACAATAGATATTGTGTGAAGGCTTCAGTGTGTTACTGATGCGTGTAATATCTTGGTTGAAGCCCTCAATATTGTAGTATCTTGACTTTGGTTGAGAATTGAGTTTGATAGTATATTACTTAAGAGTAACCTTTAACAGCTCAGGTATCAGCTAGATTTATCTAGCTCTTAATTAAATGGTCAATAATGCAAGAAACAAACTTTAAAAATGCTGAACTGTAAATGAGATCCTTTGTGCTATTTAGAGTAGCTGTATGATATTTTGAATCACATTCTCATATATAGATTGATTGTTAAAGCAAATGATCATGTCTTTGTTTTGCAATGTCGGAAATTTCAGGTGTCTGGTGAAATTCCATGTGCTACTCCTGACAACCAATCTGTCCGAACTACATCAGGCCCTTTGGGTCCTTCTGAAAAGCATGTCCACTCACTTTCTTATGTTGATCCAAGGCAACCAGGTAAGTGGCCGAGTCTGTAGCAATAACGACTTCTTGAACTAGCTTCTATAATATTTGTATGACATCTATGAATCATTGATATCATCTAGTCATTTGTCATCTTCCATTTCAGTTCCTGTCAGAATTGTGGACCCATCGAAAGACTTAAATTCCTACGGTCTGGGAAATGTTGACTGGAAGGAAAGGGTTGAAGGATGGAAACTTAAACAAGACAAAAGTATGATGAATATGACCAGTAGATACGCTGAAGGGAAAGGAGAGATTGAAGGCACTGGCTCAAATGGAGAAGAACTGCAAATGTGAGTATCCTGTTTTAAGTAATTTTTTTCCTCGTCTAATGATTAAAATTTGTGATGACAGATCTTTAATGCCAACCTTGAAGAAGTGGATACCCCCCCTCTTCCATACATTTTGCTTATCATTTCCTTTATGTTTTAAGTTGGATTTTAGATTACTCTACTCAATTTTCTTGCATTAGTAATAGCTTTTTTATGATCATAGCATAACAGTATAAGCATCTATTTTTCTTCAGTGATGCTCCTCCCTTTTATGCTACAGGATGACTATTTTGAAACTAAATTATATGAAAATCCTTGCATCTGAATAAACAAAAAACTTATCCTTAAAATTTTATGTGCAGTTGATTTATTTTAGAGGATAATTGGCTTGTATCTTTCCCCTCTGCTTTAAGCTTGTGCATTTCCATGAAATTGGTATATTTGTTTGACAGGGTAGATGATGCTCGTCAACCTTTGAGTCGCGTGGTGCCTATTTCTTCATCTCACATGACCCCTTATCGCGTTGTGATCATTTGCCGGCTTATTATTTTGGCTTTCTTCTTGCAATATCGTATAACTCACCCAGTGAATGATGCTTATCCACTATGGCTAACATCCGTTATCTGTGAGATTTGGTTTGCTTTATCATGGCTTCTGGATCAATTTCCTAAATGGTATCCCATCAACCGCGAGACTTACCTTGACAGGCTTGCTTTAAGGTTAGTTCTGTTATCTAACATTTATTTCCTGAGCTTTGGTAAACGTTAGATGGACTCGTCTTAAATATAGAATTAGATGGTTGGTTTTGGGTTTAGAATTTTGAGAAGGGTAGCGGCTGGTACTACCTTGTTAATGTTTTTATTATTATTTATTTTTGCAGATTTGATAGGGAAGGAGAACCATCACAGCTTGCTCCAGTGGATGTCTTTGTTAGTACAGTGGATCCCCTCAAGGAGCCTCCTCTTGTGACGGCAAACACTGTTCTGTCCATACTTGCTGTGGATTATCCCGTTGACAAAGTCTCTTGCTATGTTTCTGATGATGGATCAGCAATGTTGACTTTTGAATCCCTTTCTGAAACGGCTGAGTTTGCAAGGAAGTGGGTTCCCTTCTGTAAGAAGCACTGCATTGAGCCTAGAGCCCCTGAGTTTTATTTTGCTCAAAAAATTGATTATTTGAAGGACAAGATTCAGCCTTCTTTTGTGAAGGTGAGTTATTAGTTATGTAATGGTAGATGATACTTTCATATTATCAAAAGAGCATGTTGAATTTATTTGTCAAAAGTTAGTTCGTCTCCCTTTGTCTCTGTCGTGGTGGATTGTCTTTCCGCCTGTGTCAACGTCAACTTGGAACCATTATTTGATATTAGATAATGTTTTTGATATTTGCTTATGATGTGTCAATGCAAAAGTATGATTCTAGTGATAATATATATATTTTTTTTCCTACCGAAGCATATTATGATACTTTGATTAAATGGAACATGTTAAATCATGAGCACCACTGAGTTGAATTGAGTTGGCCATTCATGTTTTAGCTTTGTCTTTTGTGTTCTATTTCTACATTTCTGTTTTTGCTGTTTGATGTAACAATGTTTATGTTAATATTTCATTATGTCAATCTTTTGTGTAGATTGTAGTGTGGTTTTAATGTCAATGAAAATGTTTTGCAGAGAGAATATGAAGAATTCAAGGTGCGTATTAATGCCCTTGTTGCTAAAGCACAGAAGACACCTGAAGAAGGTTGGACCATGCAGGACGGTACCCCTTGGCCTGGAAATAATCCCAGGGATCATCCAGGAATGATTCAGGTATCTCAACCCTCACAAACTATTTATAGTTTTTGTTTCTTTTTCCTTTGTAATCTTATTGGACTTATTTATTTAATCTGTTTTATTTTGTTTTTATGTGGAAATACAGGTGTTCTTAGGCCACAGTGGGGGGCTTGATACAGATGGAAATGAACTACCACGACTTGTTTATGTTTCTCGTGAGAAGCGTCCTGGCTTCCAACATCACAAGAAAGCTGGAGCTATGAATGCCCTGGTTAGTCATCTCTTATTTGAAATCAATTGCTTTCCAAAATTGTAAACTCCATTTTCACGCTAACTAGTTTGTATCCCGTCCGTTGCATGGAATATGAAAGAAATTGTTATACACAGTTATGCGATATGTGTAGTCTGATAGGAGCCAAATGATTGAGTTTTTCAGTGAAAAAAGAACATAATATATCTAGTCTCAAAAATGATTTTATTTATTTGTTTTTACAATGAAAAATATAGTACCCTTTTTTGCGCTCTGATAAGCTAGAACGCCTTTTTTGATCCAACTTTTATAATATGTATGTATTAGTTTGAGGGTCATTTTATGTGATCAGGAATGCATGATCCTCAGATCCTGCAGAAGATCCTAATTATACATTTATTTACTAAATTAGCTGTGCATAATATTCACAATTAATTGAAAATTGAGAAGTAGTCTTTTAACTTAGCAATGCATAAATACAATTGTTCTTTAGTCATAATTCTAATCTGTTTCTATTAGTTTTATTTAAGCTTCTTTGATTTGAGTCTTGGAATTGTCAAGCCAACCAGTGATTACATTATTAACATGGTACATTATAGTACAGGTTGGTGCAAAAACGTTGAACAAGTCTGTGTACTGTGGTTTGGTGTTCTTTGTTTTCATTAAGTTATTGAAACATATGCCAGCAAGGCCCTTGCTAAGCCTACTTTATTTTATGTGGCTTTTCTGGTGTGTTACAGATCCGAGTTTCAGCTGTTCTGACCAATGGCGCATATCTTTTGAACGTTGATTGTGATCACTACTTCAACAATAGCAAAGCTATTAAAGAAGCCATGTGTTTCATGATGGATCCTGCTTATGGAAGGAAGACCTGCTATGTGCAGTTTCCACAACGTTTTGATGGCATTGACTTGCACGATCGATATGCCAATCGCAATATTGTCTTCTTTGATGTTAGTCCCTCTTCATTCATCATCTATCCTTTGTGTTATTTTGGTGGGATGGTTTTACTATTCTTAAGCTTGATATCTTTCTTATTTTCATTGTATGCTGCAGATCAACTTGAAAGGGCTGGATGGTATCCAGGGTCCTGTGTATGTGGGAACTGGTTGTTGTTTTAACAGGCAAGCTCTCTATGGTTATGATCCGGTTTTGACCGAGGAAGATTTGGAACCAAACATTATTGTCAAGAGTTGTTGTGGCTCAAGAAAGAAGGGAAGAGGAGGCAATAAGAAGTACATTGACAAGAAGAGGGCAGCAAAAAGAACCGAATCCACCATTCCCATATTCAACATGGAAGATATTGAGGAGGGTGTTGAAGGTTAGTTTTTAACTGTTATGTTTGCTTCAGTATGCACAAACAAAACTAATAAAATATATGTGAAGTACTGTGTATTAAATGACTGTACGGCGCAAACATTCATGTGAGTCAAATGTTATCTCAATTGTGTGGCTTGTTCACCTGCAACAAATATTTCTGTTCTTAATATTTTTTAATTTTCATATTGCACGTATTTCTGGTTCGTGAAGAAATCTAATTGCTGATAGCGTTTTCTATGTAATGTTCACTGCATTTTTTGTGTACTTCAGGATATGATGATGAGCGGTCACTTCTTATGTCTCAAAGGAGTTTAGAGAAACGGTTTGGTCAGTCTCCAGTTTTTATTGCAGCTACCTTCATGGAACAGGGAGGTATTCCACCATCTACTAATCCTGCAACTCTTTTGAAAGAAGCCATTCATGTTATTAGCTGTGGATATGAAGACAAGACAGAATGGGGGAAAGAGGTCAGTTTGTACCACCATGCAGTATCTTGTGATAACACTATCTGTGTGCCCATATTTTATTAAAATGTCTTTCTCACACTACTTATGCTATGTTCTTTTTTCTACTGCTAGATTGGGTGGATATATGGTTCTGTAACAGAAGATATTTTGACTGGGTTTAAGATGCATGCTCGTGGTTGGATTTCAATCTACTGCATGCCCCCACGCCCAGCATTCAAGGGGTCTGCTCCCATAAATCTTTCCGATCGTCTGAACCAGGTTCTTCGATGGGCCTTGGGATCCATTGAGATTTTGCTCAGCAGGCATTGTCCCATATGGTATGGCTACAATGGAAAACTAAGGCTTCTGGAGAGGCTGGCATACATTAATACCATTGTCTACCCCCTCACCTCCATTCCACTGATTGCTTATTGCTTGCTTCCTGCCTTCTGCCTTCTCACAGGAAAATTTATCATTCCCGAGGTTAGTAATTCTCTGGCAGCTTAACCTGAAAAATCTAGGAACACCTTTCTGTTCATATTCAGTAACTTCATGATTCTTTTAGGAGTTTGGCTAAAAAGCGTGCAAATGACCATGTCATCGCTAGGTGTTTTATTATTAATATTGAAACTCCATGATCTGTCTATATTTATTTTATTTTATTTTTTATTTGTTGAAAGTGCACCCATCCATTCTTCCATGATAAGTTTAGATTTTCTTGCCAAATCAGTTTAGACAGCTAACTCCTTATGTCAGGAGTATATTAGTGAAATTTCCTATCATCAGCTGAATTTCACATTTGACTTACTGTTGTTTTAATGAACAATCAATTAATCTATTTTGACTTGCTACCTTGTAGTTAGCTGATTTATTATGTTGCCATACCATTGTTGTATTCTGGGCAAACCCTACTATTTGAGCTAGTATAGTAGTATGTTGTGGGTTAGTCTCGGACCTTATTTTCTATTAATCTAAGTTTTATTTATTTATTATATCTTCCACCCACTACTGGGTATTGGCATGGATATGCATGTGAATGTATATTTGTTAGCTCTTGACATTTTTCCCTATTAATCTCAGTTTTTCTTTCATTATATCTATGAAGACGCACAAACAGATATTAATATGCATGTGTGTGTGTGTTTGTGTGTTAGTTTTGTTGGTTTCTCTTTTACCAACCAATCTGGTCTGGTCAATTTGTAATTTTCCTCTATAAGCTCGGGAATTATTTTCATTCATTCAAATAGATAACTGGTTTATTAATTAACTTAAGTTCATACATTGTAATGAAATGATGAGTATTCTCCTCCCGTCTATAGATCTATTGCTTTGGTGCCAATTGGTTTAAGAACTGACTTGACGGTTATCCTTAGTCCTGTTGTTTGTATAAATTTCCATTTTCTTCCTTTCCTAGAGCATTCTATTTTTCACTATATGTTAACCTGTTGCAATTGTTTTTGCAGATAAGCAACTTCGCTAGTATGCTGTTTATTCTGCTCTTTGTGTCCATTGCTGTGACTGGAATACTTGAGCTTAGGTGGAGTGGTGTTGGTATTGAGGATTGGTGGAGGAATGAACAGTTTTGGGTTATTGGTGGTACCTCTGCTCATCTGTTTGCTGTATTTCAAGGGCTTCTGAAGGTGCTTGCTGGGATTGATACCAATTTCACTGTCACTTCAAAGGCATCTGATGAAGACGGGGATTTTGCCGAGCTTTATGTATTTAAGTGGACATCTCTTCTCATCCCTCCAACGACAGTCCTTCTTGTCAACTTGGTTGGTATTGTGGCTGGTGTCTCATATGCCATTAACAGTGGGTACCAGTCATGGGGCCCACTCTTCGGCAGGTTGTTCTTTGCCTTATGGGTTGTAGCCCATCTGTACCCTTTCTTGAAAGGTTTGTTGGGTCGGCAAAACCGTACTCCTACCATTGTCATTGTATGGTCCATACTTCTTGCTTCCATATTCTCATTGCTATGGGTGCGGATCGACCCCTTCACCTCAGATGCTACAAAAGCCGCTGCAAAGGGCCAATGTGGCATCAACTGCTAATCCGTTATGTGATCATCTCTCTCCATGTCCATCCTTGGCATTCGGTGAATATAAGTTGTCTGTGTCTTGTGTGGAGGGAGTATAGCGTTTAAAAGCTTCAAGAAAATCCCCCAATTTTTTTGTTACTTGTCAATGTCATCCACGATGCTGGTCTGGCACTAAGCTTTTGATTGAATGGGCTTGATGAACTTTGAAGTTTCATATCTTATTTATTATTATGATTGTCTATAGTACAGAGCAACAGTTTATGGTTATGGGTAGCTCGTAAGTTGTAAGACAGCAGAAACTATTTATGGTTGGTGGTAAATTGTACGAGAAATTTGCAGTTTGTTATTCTTTTGTAAGTTGTAATTCACAGTGGATGAGATGTTAAGTTTATATTGACAGATTTGATCTGTATTTTCGTAATCGTGTTGTATGGCCTTTGCTCTCAAAGTTTATCCTAGCGATGTTTATTTCTATCTTTTCATGTCTCTCGGATGGAAGGATACGAATCTTGATCGTGTCATATTCACTTAGCTCTGAATTATTGTCATATGGAATTTACCTTCTGAAGCAGCCATACATGTTGAAATTCTTGATTTTATTACCACTTCTCACCAACCCATCTCATGTGTTCCATAAGGAGTTTTCAGCTGTCTATATAGGCTTTTTCATATCCATGAACTAGAGATTTTGGTGAATGAATTCTATAATGAGGCATTGAACACCAGATTTTGAGAATCTACAGTTACTCTTTTGAACTAGAAGGCATGAAGAGGCTCATTGCTGGGGCAATGTATGTCTCCTAACCAAACCACTACTGTCAATTTACTATGAAGTAAGACCTTTATACACAAGATATTTAGGTCTGACCGAACCAAATCGCACTTTTGTTGGGCGATTGAGTTTGACAGTTTGAGTTATAGACCCAACAATACATAAGATCATCAATAAGAAAAATGAGCTCTCTATTTATAGGAAAATTCACCAATCTACTGCGCAATTCACGAATCAAATTTCTCAAGTTTTTTGTGGTAGGCTCCACATATTTCTTTTCTCAATTTTCTTGTGCCGGGCCATGGACATTTATTATTCAACAAACTTGATATTATCACAGAAATAAAAAGTTTGGTTTGATACTTTGGACGCGAGAGTTGAGTTGAGATTGTTACTTTGCTGAGTCGCTAATTGCTGCGTTTGAAATATAGAAGTATGAAGTTTTGAAATTTGTTTTGTTGGCTCATTACTTTTTTCTACGATTTACTAGAGTGTGGTTTTACGCTTTCAACTTTTTTATTTTTATTTTTTATTTTTATAGTACAATACGCTTTCAACTTTATGACTGTACTAGTTTATACACCCGTGCGATGCACGGGTAATTTTAACGAATTTTATAATTAACAAACAAATTATATATATTTTTAACAAACACGTTTAATTAATTAATAGTTTTGTATAGTAAATCAAAATAATTGTAATAATGATATACATTTAAATTTCTAAAATTAAAATTTTATTATAACATCAATTTATTATTGATTAGGATTTACTTATCTTATCCTATATTTGAGTTAATTTTATAATTATGTAAAAATATGTATCAATACTAAAAATTTGATGATGTGACGCTCTAATACGCATTATAAACCTGTTTTTTGTATGTATAGATTGTACAAATGTGGCTAAATTTGGTTTGCATTGAAAAACAAAAATTCCCAAGCAAGCTTAAGTTAAAAAAAAAAGTGACTAAGTTCGGTTTGAAATGACCTACAAATTGTTGGTAACCCCTACATTAATCCTATTGCCAAACAGAGGTTATTATGTAAAATTACTACCATACGCTTACCTTTTCAACAAAAGCTATCTATATCCCAACTGCACTTTCGTATTCTACTTGTTGCTCAAGACTTCGACATTGTCTTCTTCAGTAAAAAACACGAATCCTCCTCCAAGAGACACAGACAACACAAAGCATACAAATTGAATATAGATCCGATAACCCATCAGATCGAGAGAAATGGAGTGCGTGTTTGGTCTAGTCGGCAACGGATTCGCCATAGTAGCGGCTGACACATCCGCCGTCCACAGCATACTCGTTCACAAATCCAACGAAGACAAGATCATGCGCCTCGACTCCCACAAGCTCATCGCCGCCAGCGGAGAGTCTGGAGATAGGTCCATACATACCCACCAAAATGCGTTTATATATGAGTGTCTGTGCTTCGTTATGTGGTTTTGATTTTCTAGATTTTGAAATTGTGGATTGGATTTTGATTTTAGGGTTCAGTTCACGGAGTACATTCAGAAGAACGTTTCTTTGTATCAGTTCCGTAATGGGATTCCCTTGACCACCGCTGCTGCTGCTAATTTCACCCGTGGCGAGCTCGCCACCGCTCTTAGAAAGGTGCAATTTTTTTTCTCTATTTCCTGGTAATTATATGGATTAGAGTTTTGTGCTATGCAGTTATGGATTTTGTGTTTAAATCCCATGCTGCTTGTTTGGGATTTTAGGGTGTTAATTTTTTGAAGAGGATGAGAAACTAGGGTTTTAACATGTGGGACTTTAGGGTGTTATGTTTTGAACTGAACTGTTGGGTTCAGTTTGTAATTGATATTAGTTGACTCAAGGTTACTAGTTTGTGGTTATATGGGTGAAATTATTAGAAGTTAGCTTGCAGGTTTCAAAAGTATGAGAGGTTTAAGAATCATCAATGTCATGCATGTAGAATATTAGTTATCATGGGCAGAACTGTAATGTTCAAGTGTTGTTTTTTATGGTACTCCAAACTTAGTTGCAAGATTGTCTGGCTGGCCGCATCCTTGCAACTTATATATATTTGCAAGGGTGCAGGTGCATACATGCTTAAAACAGAAACTATAAGACTATTGGGTTGATGCCTCAGAAACTATACCATTGTAAGTTGTTGGGTACTTAACCTGTCCTTATCAAGAGTCATTGTCCCTGTATTGAGATTCAATGCAAATTTTTGTTCGTGTCCCATAATTATCTTGTTTGTTGAGATAAATGGATTGTCAAATTCTCTTGAATAGAAGTTCTTAGAGGAAGGTACTTTGGCTTAAATCTGGAGCAATTCCTTCAACAATTTCTGCAGCACTTGTTGCAGGAACGACACAGTTTATTAGCTAGATGCTTATACTATTGCTTAATATCTTGTTTAGATTGACTGGCTGAAACTTGATAACTTATGTTGAATTGTGTAATAACTTATAAATATAAGTAAATATTAACTACCTTGACATGCGATTAGTAAGCAGTTTGATCTGATGGCTTATGATATTTTTGAATTACCAAGTATATTCTATAGGAGTGTTGTCCTTTACTAGTTTACTCCATCCGTCCCAAAATAAGTGTCAACTTTTCCATTTTTGTAAAAATTATGGATAAGTTAGTTAGGATTAGACATTCTCCCTTGAAACCCTATGTGCTCTTACTGTACATACTCAAGGTTTTCTCATTAACCTATTTTAGAGATATTGTTGGTAATTCATGCATGACTAACCGAAAAAGAAAATGAACAATCATTCTGGGACAATTGTTATTGAGATATTGGACTCTTATTTCGGGACAGAGGGAGTATATCTTAACAAAATTTAAAGGATACACTTTAGAGAAGTGCATTGAAAGCATGTATGTTGTGCTTCTGTTTTGATTTTTATGTTTAGATGTCATTATTTAGTCATTAAGTTTTGAATTCAGAGTTTTTAACTTTATTATTATATTTTTAATTTTGAAATTAGGGTTAATTCTATTGAACTGCTATCTGTTGGGCAATCAAGAATTTGAAGATAATTTTAAAACTTTTGAGGAAATATATTGGGTCCTTGTAAAGGTCTTAATTTCATCTTTCTAAGTTTCTTGGTTTAGTGCTTAATTGAGAAACTATATTTTGTCTCCAATTATCTTTCCTCCTTACAAGCTATTGGAATAATAATGATGGATTATGTAACATAAATGTTTAATTGATCATTTTGTGCTTTAAATGATAGTCTTCTATGATGGATGTTTATTGTATGAGCTGGAACTTGGAAGATAATTAACCTTCATATGAACTCGACAGCAATATCATATGTGTGTGAGAATTAGCTTCTGAATTTTACTTCTTGGTTGTGGGTGCTGATGTAAACTTTACCCTGATGGTGTTTCCATTATAGTATCTGATTTCCTGTTGAATTCTTAATTTCAACAATTTATATTGAAGAATTTAAAATGATGGTTTTTTGGGAGCCATCGTATTACAATTTCTATTACAAGACAATCAATGTCCTATCCAGAGTCAATGATGAAATAACTTAATTCAAGACAATAAGTTTGTATCCTATGTTCAAGTATTTCAACATAGATGCTATGCGGATGTTTTTCTTTTCCTTTTTCTGGTCCTAATGAATAATGATTGATCAAGTTCTTGTCGAGAAAATAATTAACTATCTTTCTCTCTTTGTGCACTATCTACTGGTTTTTATGTGTTGTGATATGAAGCTTGAGAAAATATTTCCATAGGTATGGACATTTTTGAAAGATATACTAACTTCGATAATAGCATGTTAGGTTGGAGAATAGTAATTTCATAGGAATAATATGCTAGATTGCAATTAGCAATGCTAACAAGACCTCAATGTGCACTTCATTGCCAAGTTGTCATAGAGATGAAGAGCAAATCCAAGCTTCATTGCTCCTTTGGACATTTTGGATAGGTATGCATAATCAGAATTGAAAGATTAAGAGTTATATAGCATATCAAAATATCAATTCTTGTAGCCAATCAGCTCTAACTTAGTGTTATGCATTGCATCAGTGGTTGTAGGTTGACGATCCTACATGAAACTAAAATCTCTCTAATAACCAAAGCCAAATAAATTATCCAGATGTAGGTATCATTGGACTCTTGTTTGGATCACAAATAGGTTTTGGGAAATCAATACAGAGAATTTTTGAATGTCATGTGCAACAGTAAACAACAATGTAGTTGTGGAAGAAATCTTGATATATGTGTGTGTGTGTGTGTGTTCTTATAAGTAAGCATGACTGCATTGCAGTTGGTACGATGGCATTTGGGTATTTAACTTGGCTTACCTTGTACATCTCTTTATTTTTCGATTTCCAGAATCCATACTCTGTGAACATTCTTATGGCTGGATATGACAAGGAGGCAGGCTCATCTCTATACTACATCGACTACATTGCCACCCTTCACAAGGTTGACAAGGGTGCATTTGGATATGGATCTTATTTTGCATTGGCAATGATGGACAGACACTACCACAGCGGCATGTCAGTGGAAGAAGCAATTGCTTTGGTTGATAAGTGCATATTGGAGATCAGGTCAAGGCTGGTTGTGGCCCCACCAAACTTTGTTATCAAGATTGTCGACAAGGATGGAGCAAGGGAGTATGCATGGCGTGAATCTGTGAAGGATGCCGGTGCGCCTTCAATCTGATCTCTGTTTTGTTTGGACTTCCTCACCCATCTTGGTTGTTTAATTTGAATAGAGCGGCTGGGAGTTCTATATCTGCCTTTGAAATTAGTTTACTTGAATATTTAGTATTGCTGTTTTAAAGCTTTCAAATGGATCCAAACCTCAGCATAGGCAACCTCTGTTCTTGATTGGTTTGTATGACAAGTTAGAAACTTGGTAAAGTGAGCTGTTAAAGACATCTTGAAAGTGAAACAATGAAAGGGTTTGGAAAAAGATGCTTTTTTTTGGGGTCATTTTCCCCTCCATATTCTTTGCTGCATAGAATTCAGTAGAATTTAAATACAATTAATATGTATGTTTATAAATCAAACCAGAAATATTTATTTTTATTTCAAAATTTCATAAGAATATAAATTACAAAAAAAATACCCAGCAATGATATGGGCAATACAATCACACGCTCACACCCCTAAAAGAATATCAAATTAACAACAGAA
>JAYMTH010001183.1:0-15918 GCA_036897465.1 Pelargonium australe | reverse complement strand
TATAAATTTCAAACCGCCCAACGGACGGTTTATGCGCCAATGCTCAGCCCTAAGTTAATATGCTTTGGGATGAGCGAATTAAAATAACAAAAATCCCCAAATTGTCATTATTAATAAATTAAAAAAAGTTATCTCAACAAAACAACTAGAAATTAAATATCACATGTGTCCAAGTATTTTGGCCATTTGCTCATAAAAAATTTAAAAAAAAATAAGAGAAAAAAATGTTCATTTGTGGACAGTGAAGAACAAAAATAATTGTCCTATTACAATAGTGCAATAGTAGGTCAAACCATTAGGTCAAGGCACATTTTCTTCATTTTTCCAATTTTACCCCTATTACAATCTTTTTAATTTTGTACTTTTGACCCCAAAGTTTTTGAAAACTCCTAAAGTTTGCCCACAAAGACCTTTCTTTTTCGCTTTAATGTCAAAAATCTCGAGATAGGAAGCATAATCCTCTGCGGATCTGCCATGAAAGATACCTCGAAAAAGATTTCGTTTTTGACCACAATTTCAGCTCTCAACCCCGAGAGGAAGACACTTTCTCTCTCTATGTTTTAGAGAGAGAAAGTAGTGAGAGAGAGAGAGAGAAATTGTGGGGGTGGGTGGGCCTGTATGTGAGAGTGTTGAGAGATATGATGTTTGAATTGAGAAAAGAGACTTGCTTTGCACCGGTTTTGGTGGGTGTGAATGTGGGTCTTGCTTGTGTTGATGCCATCATTGCTGCTCTTGCATTTTATCAGGTATGTGTTCTGATTTTCTGGTTTATTTTGATATTTTTCAGTGATGTGTTTATTTTTTCTGGGGTTTTGCTTTGTTTAGTTGCTAATCTATTCATTTAGAGCCTTTTGTTTGATGTTGTGGTTAATGGGTTATCTGTAATTGATGTGAAGTGTGGGTTAGGAGGGTGAAATTTGGGAAATGTAATGCTATTCTCTTGTGGGTTTGAATTTGATGTTGCATTGTGTGCTTACATGAGAGAGTGTGATTCTGTTTTGATTCCTTCTCTAGATTTAGCATTTCGGTTCCAATGGGAGGGAAATTTGTTCTTTTTGTGTGTGAACTGTTACTGTTGGTTTAGTGTGTTTTGATAGAGTTAAGGTAAATGGAGAGAGTACTATGATATGTTTTGATGGAAAATGGAGTCCCAAATGGAACTGATACAGCTCTCATCAATAGTGATACAATGTAGTTTCACATTGTTGTTTTTGGGTTGTTGACGGGCATTTTATGGACTATAATTGAATATATGAATAGATTGACTTAACTTGGGACTGGTACTCCAACGAAGAAAAACTCCAAGTCCCAAATGGAAGTGATACAGCTCTCATCAAAAGTAATGCTGAAATACTTGCTACATTTGTTGTGTTTTGTTGATTCATGAAAACAGCTTAATCTAAATGCCTCAAGTGGGGGAGTTGTATCATTATTTTGTGAACTTTAGTAGTTAGTAGTATATATGAAATGAAGTTAATGCAGTTGGTATTCCCTCTGGAAAGGTGATTTTTTAAGGTATTCGAAACGGAGCTAAGAGAGAAGGGTAAGTATCAAGTTTGTAGCGACAGGGCTTTAATTAATGTAACATTGCATGTAGTTCACAGATGCCTTTCAATTCAAATTTGAACAATCCTAAGTTCCTAAGTACTGGTGCTCTGACATCTCTGCCAGATAACCTATTGCATAGAGTCTACATTTTTGAATATTGTGATAGCATCTAAATAGTTAAATAGTGTGCAGATAAATGTTTATGGTTTTGCCCTCTTTGTCATCCTGATTTTAATATGCATTTGAAGTATTTACCAAAGGTTTTGTGTTGTGTTCCTTATATGCATAATTGCATATTGTTCCTCAAACTTGTAATAATCGTTAGCTGTTGGGACATTTTGCTCCAGTTTATAAGGATTCACTCAAGAAACTCACTAGTTTGCTGGACTCGTCAAAAAGTATGTATTTCTTATCTCTGTTATCATTTTTCTTTATTAAAGAAAAACATTTCAGTTCAGCCATTTCTCTCTCTCTCTCTCTCTCTCTCTCTCTCTCTCTCTCTCTCTCTCTATTTTACTATTTGAAATGAACAGATGATTTTTTGCTGGTTCCTATTGTGTACCTACCTAGTATTTAGGTTAGGTGAATAGGCGTTTCATAGACATTATCATATCATGGTGGCATTATATATAACTAAGGACAAATTTAGGTAAGGTTCCCTAACTCGACTTAGTTAGGTTCCATACCTACTACCAAACTTGTCATATCATTTCTATATAGGTTAATTGTAGAACTGCCCTTGGACTATGGGTCAAATTGCAATTCCCACCATGGACTACAATTTCAGCCATTTACCTCCCTTGGACTATGGAAAAAGGGCCCAAGGGAGTATTGTGACTGAAATCGGATACCTTTCATTGTAGATTGAGTGAATCATGGGTTCTGGAATGTCCCAAAATAAGTGTCCACTTCCTCTAAAAAAATTGTTCCAGAACATGTGTTCCTTTTTGGTTAGCTAGTTATGCATGATTTATCAATACTATCCCTCTTAAAGCCCCTTGAGTTTGTTGTAACAAGAGCTTATGGGGTAAACGGGGAAAATTCTACTCTAAGTAGCATATCCTTAGTTTTTTCAATAAAAAACGTAAAAGTGGACATTCATTCTGGGACCGTGGGAGTATATTTATTATTATGACAAACTGAAAACACCTAATTATACTTGTGTCACTGCTGCGGTTGGCACTGTTGCTTTTATGCTTCTGGTTGGCTAGCGCTTATACCATTTCTGCTGTGAAGTTTTGCCCTCATTATCTAATATTTAAACTGTTGGGTCATCCATATTGTTGCAACGATAAAAGTATTTACGGAACCTTTCCTAGGTGCAGGTCATTATTGACATATCACTCCTTTTTTCTTGTCATTCATTCCATGTGAAACTAAACCCCCAATTCTTTCTTTTCGTCAGCCTCCCTTCTTAGTTGTGCATATGGCCTTATAAATGCTAGTGTAAATGTTAGTCATAGGAGAGATGGATGGACACTGATGGTGGTCTGGGGAAGAAGACGCGTAGAAATATGCAAGATCATTGCATAGGATTTCTTGTTCTTTGAGACTCTACTTGCATTATGATTGGATTGGCATATTGGTTTCTGTTTCAAGCATACTGGCATGTCTTGATATGATGAATGTCAAAATGCAGGTGTTTCATCTAATCATTGGCTCTTCTAATATAGGTAAGAGAAAGCATTCTTTATTGTATTGTTGCCTCTTTGTTACATCTACTAAGATAATTTTATTGTGTAACCAGTATTCATGTTTTCCTATAATTGGTTGCTTTGTTGAGTGATTGTCATGTTTGATGTGGTCATTTTATCTGTGTAAAATTACATGCACAACAATAATGCACTCTGTGCTAATGATTAGTAGTGGAAACATGAATATCTTGTTATGACTTGGATGTGAGGTATTAGACATAGCAGCTACAGGAGTTCTAGGCACAAAGTTTAAGCTACATACATGTTTGTTTTCCTTGAGTGAGTTTTCAGTTTGCTTACAAAGAAGTTGTAGATAATATGACAGACACGAATTGAGAACTATGTATTAGTTTATCGTCAGAAAGCTGTAAAACATCTACTCTCCTTTTGTTTTGTTTTTTTCCCCATAAACTTCGTTGTATAATCGAAATAGGGACCAAGAGCAATGAAAGCTCAGGACCCAAGAACATATCAAATCCAAAAGCAAACCCACCAAGACACCTATTTTTAAGCCCTCTGCTCTAAGAGACTCGGACTGTAAACCTTCCAAAAATGTAGAACCATGAAACTAAAGGGTGAGGCCTGGAGATCAGCCAATAATTTGCTTCCCTTTGAGTCCAGACCACCAATTTCCTTTCTTAACTCTTCAATCTTCTATAGACACTCACAATATTTTCATGGAATTTGTGAAGATTTGCAGACCCAAGATATTGCCACCTTTGAATCACTTTCCACCACTAATTTACCATATCTTCCATCTCCTCATGAACCAAATAATTCCATCGCCTTTGAGATGGCCCTTAACTTAGCAAAGTTCGAGTCAGCGCACCCAATCAATACTTTCTGAGAACACAAAACGCATCACCCCCCCCCCCCCCCCCCCCCCCAACTCTAAATTTAACCCATCCATCTGAAGGTGCTGACTAACTGGCAATAGCTCTTCTTCAATCTTGAATCATGCACATTTCACTCTAACACTTTAGTTGAGACTTCTGGCTTTAATCCATTCAATCATATGAAGTTTTATCCAATCACACAAAACAGATTTTTTTTTTCTTCCCATTTTTATATCATTAAAAACATGATTATTCTCCCGTAAAAAAAATACGATTATTCTACTAAAAAGTTATTATGGATTGTTTTTTTTAGGGGTAATTGCATTTTTTGTTGTTGATAAGTTGAGTTACACAACAGGGGGTTGCTCTCCCCTATAAACCCAAATAACCCACCACATACCGCATGCAGGGAGACTCGAACCCGAGACCTCTAAGGGTTAGGGAATCCAAAGCGCTTAACCGCTTGGCCCAACCTGCTTTGGTATGAATTGTGTTGAATAACATTAATGTGTGTGTATTTTACTATATCCTGATGAGTTGGGAGTTTTTAAAGAGACATTACTCCATCTGAAAAACTAAAATGAAGAAAACTGAAAAGTAGTATCTGTTGTATCTTTAGCGAGCTATATACGACCTCTATTTTTTTTTTTTAATTTTAAGTTAGGCATATGTTCATACTATATTTTGCACTAGACATTTATTAGAGTTGAATTGATGATTTTAACATGTGCTGGCAGGTTACACAATTTACTTTTTGTTAACGATTGTCGCTAGTTGTAATGGGTGGCTACTCTGGTCAGCAGTTTGTGAATTTATCCTCACAGGTATGCGATCAAGTTAATGGTGATTAGTTGTCAATTACCAGAACTTTGTCAAATTTATTGATTCTGATAAGCTTTGCAGGGTTGCCCAGCATTCTGCTTTTTGCAGCTTTTCTTCTCCTTTTATCATACTGGTACGTTATCTTCTATTCTGACAATGCATTAGAGGTGGATTGTCTTTCATATTATGGGCATACCTAACAAATCCAACCGGTTAAATAAGTCAAATTGGAAGAACATAGTTCACACATAGGGTCCTTCTAAAGAATAGCAATGGCCAGTAATTTAGTGGCACATTTGGGTAACAACTGCTTTCTTTGAGGCAGTTTTAAAGAACTATTGATTAACCTATAAACAAATCTATCTAATTGTTTTTTTGATATATTGCATCTGGCCTTAAAGTCTTTCCCCATTTCATTTGGTGATTTTCTGCTTAATGTTAGATTCAATCCACTAGTATATAAACTGGTCTCAAACTTCATCATATTCTTTCAATGTGGGGACTTTCCTTCGTGTGCAGGCCAAACAACTGGCCCTGTACGTGGACCAAGAATTATCAGGGAGGCAACATTAACGGGTCACTAGGACCATACCAAACCAGCTTTGTTACCATGTTAAGCCTTAATGCAACCCCAAAATTTAGGATGTTTAGGTGGAGGGTCCAACTAGTATATTAAGTGGTCTAAAATTTCATATTTTTTCAATGTGGGATACTGTTATGTGTATGAACATCAACATGCTTGTTGACGTAGTATAGTTGAACTAGATTCTAAGCCGGCCTATTTTGTACTGTTATTACGTAATGCTTGTTTAAGTTATTGGAGGAGGTTGTCAAGTGTAAGCCATTCAAAATTCCACATATTAAGCTACAACTTTCTGCAGGAAAATATATTTTTGCTTCCTTTTAATGGATCATTTATCTATTATATGGGTTGTTCTACATTTCTTTGGGGATGTTTTTATAGGGTCGATCTTTGCCATCAAGCAGATGATGAAGATGACGAGGATGAAGAATATAGTATTCACGAAGCGCTGTTGGAAAATACATCTAATGAACCAAGTTCATCAAATGTAGACAGTCACAGAAGATGGTTTCCATTCCGTTTTCACATTGGAAACCGTCAAAAGATGGTGGTTCTGGTATGGAAGGTTTTCGTGAAGTATCTTATAATATGTCTTGCCACAATAGTAAACATAAAGTGTCATATATGCAAATGAATACTTACATGTTGTCAAAATTCAATTCTTCATTTCCCAGGTTACAGCGCTAGTTTTTCTTGTAATGATGGCATTTGCGGTGCTTATTGGGATAGGGATGAGAAAAAACATTATTGAACCACCAAAGGTGGCTCAGGTATGAACATCATTTCTGATCTTTATATATTTTTATTTTTAGTGCTTTGATTTGTCTTGTCATCATATCCATGATCGACTAATTCAAAATATTTTGATATATATTTTGTTAGGTTGAATGATTGTTCAATATGGTTTATAGTCTATGTTGCAGACACAGATATGAGACATGGGACAATACATTACTGAGATACACATTTTTATCAAATCATAGATATGACACAATAAGAATACATTAAATAATAATACTTGTTCGAATATATATTTGCTACATTGCATATAATTTATATAGGCATGGATAGTAAACACTGTATGAAGACATCATTAAACAATTTAGAATAAAAAAACAAAGAATGTGGAGAGCTAACTGTCAATAATTTCTTTTGGAAAAAGAATTTGAGTTCTTATTAAATTAGTTTTTTCTTAAATATGAGAGCACAAGAAATATAAATATAAGAAACTAAATGAGAGCTCCACGTCGTTCACATATTCTAACTTTCTCTTATCATGCTCATCAACTTGTTCTAGGGTGGCAGGCACATGTTTGATCAATTCGTGTTTAGGAAAAGAAAAAGAAAAAGAGGACATGTAATATGCCTGCCACATACTGCAGTGTGATTAAATGTTACTTTTGTACACAAGTTGATTTGAAAAAGAAGTTGGGAGTCTTATAAATTTTCTGAAATCCTGTTCTGGAAAATTAACTGACTTTAAAGCCTACATTATAATGCCTAGGGAGTTGAATGTTGATACGGAGAGAGAGCTTCTGCTGCCTTTTTACTGCATTGCCTTACCTTTGACGTTGAAGGTTATTGTAGTTTCTGAATCTCAATTACATGCTGTGTTATTCCACTGAAAACCTGAGACTATCATTGACTCTTTTTGTCACTCATCAATTTTAAATAGCATGGTAATGACAGCTCTTGCTTTCTTATAGAAAAGCTCCTTATATGTAAATTAGCTATATACTTAATACTCCAATACATTTCTTAGATTGGGTAAAATAATTTCTACGGGAATTGAGAATTAGTTTATGAATGCTCTGCTGAAGATTTGGGAATTTCATGAATATAATTAATAATTAGTTAAGCAGCAGTGCCATAACTGTATTCATGCAGGTATATGTAGATCTATTTGCCACAGCCATGCTCATATTAGGAGGAGCATTAGCATGTTATGGTGAGAAATTATTTTTTCTGTAGTGTTTTTTGTATTGAACTATAATGCATATTATTTACTGTTTTTCATCTCTCTATCCTAATTGCCGCATATGGCATTGAAACTGATGTTTCTTAAACTAAGAGTCACTCTAAATTCATTCAGTTTTTAAACAAATCTTGCTTAGATTGATCTTAATCATAGAATCAGCTGTCCTTCATGCCTTGGGACAATTTTTATCACATGCAACAACAAATTAGCCCTTTATATGGAATGTTATTATTCTCTACAGTGTGCAACCAAACATGATTCATGATTCGTGAAATAAGTTCCGTCTGAGGACATCGAGAAATTGAAATGATTTAGTGAGGCGAGTTGGATAAATGTAAATATATGACCTAAAACAGGAAGAGATCTAAAGTCTTTCCTTCTCTGTGTTTGTCATTTGTTCAGCCTCTCTCTCTCTCTACACTCCAAAATTTGGACTTGTCCGTCAGCCACATTAATTTGTGAACTGCAATATAGCTTCCATGAGAATGCTTTGGCACTATGTAGGACTCTGATGTCTATTTATCTAGAAAAATAGCCTATTCACTATCTCAAGAGGTCTGCTTTATTCTTAGGCTCTCCATCTCATGACGGTTCTTAATATACTTTTTGCCCTTTGCATGATGTTCAGGAGTCCTTTTATGCTTGAAGATGAGGAAAGTTAGATCTGAAAGAGCTTCATCTGATATGTGGAAGGTATTTATCATTATTTCACAATCTTATTCTTAATTTTTGTGACCTACATTATCGACTGATAATATTTTTGACTCCATTTTAAGTATGGAATTATTCAGTTTATTGCTTAACATACTATAACATACTATTTGTAAAAAAGGGTGGTCCAGTGCACGAGGCTCTCACCATTGTGGGCTCTAAGGAGGGTCATTTATGTATTTTGGAGAAACTCATTGGTCTATGTTTAGTTACTAAGTTTTGTCATGTGCTTGCTTCTTAACATATAGAAGTATTCTGTCGTGTGCAGGTCTCAGGATTGGCAGGTGTTTCTGTTCTATGTTTCACTTCAAGTGCTTTTGTTGCTCTTTTGACTGATATCCCAGTACGCATTTGTCTTTGGCTGTACAGTTTGTTTGCATTTTCACTTCCGTGTACACGTATTTATTTTTTTATATTTTCACCATATAATTATGCTTGCAGGTGCTTTATAACTGGCTTCCAGAGCATGTGAATGGTGTTTATACCTCTATTTTACTAATTTTATATTATTTTATAGGTATTCCACGTAGCCTTTTCTTTTATTGTTCAAATTGATTGAAAAGTGATAATCCGTACACATCAATAATGACTTTATATTTATCTCCTTTTGTTCAATTAAGTACAATTATCATGATTTTTTTTTTTCTTAAAAAGTTTCACAATTAGATTATAACTAACCAATTTCTTGGCGGCTTACCATTTTGTGAGTTTCATTGCTTAGACCTCCTTTTAGAAATCAGAATCCATCATATTTGAGGTTTACTTTTGGCAACTTTTTATAGATGTTGCCTGTCAACAATTGAAGTTGTTGGTATGTGTTTATAACCATTAGCTGAAATTTAAACATGTAGAGATTGATAAATTTGTGCCATTCCATTTACTAAATTAGTGGTATGTTGAACTTTTTTTAGCGGTTAGATACAAGATTGAATATATTTAGCTGTACATTCCATGGTGGAAATTTGTTGCATATTTAGGGAGATGATAGACTTATTCAGACATGTGTAAAACTGCAAGTCCACACCTAGGTTCTTTCCCGAGACATTAGTGGGGTCCTGAATTGGAAATTTCATGTACTCCGAGTTTTGCTCACATGACCTTTAATTTAGGTAGTGTTCGTAGAACATCTTTTTTAATTTGTCCTCAAGGGGACAGCTCAATGGTTTAAGCACCACACTTCTCTAGTAGAGGTTGTGGGTTCAAATCCTAATGGGTGAGGCGTGGAGGGGTTATGAGAAAAGGGGAAGCTACCCTATGTGATGTAGCTCGGCCCATTGGGCCATCTGTGTGTGTGTATTTGAAAAAAACTTTTTTGTTTTATTTATTTATTTTATTTATTTGTATAATTTAATTAAAATATAAACAGCATAAATTCCTATCATTTTGATTTGAATTACTAAAAAATTGAAGGAATTTGAAATATCCAATTACGGCCTTACGAACTGTTATTCTTTTACACAAAGCAAACAGTTGATTGATGGCAAAGGATCTGGACATAACACATACCCTGCTTCATTTTTTATGTATTTTATCCTTTGATAATCAGCTTCATGTGTTTTTCTGTTTAGTTATTAATGTCATTTCAATATTTATTTGTTGTGCTGACTTTGATTTTCAGGTTCATCAGTACCCTCAGCATTTTTATTGTGGGTCATGAGAGAATTGCCACCTTTAAGATCAGTTAAAAAGCATGACGAATCAAGAATAGCTTTTGTCAGTGATGATTCTGCTGAAGTACACGACCCTCAGCACTGGACTGTTGCAACAAGCTCGCAGAATCAGGTTTCTATTCACCTTTATTATTCATTCTATTAAGAAACGGTGGGAGCCTCATGCACTGAATCGCTCTTTTATGCATCATTGTACGTACTTGAAACATAGATTACCAATTGTTTTGTTATAGTGGATTGAGAGGTGTCTTTATTTTTAGAGTGATGACGATTAAAGCTTTAGTGACTCCATTCTCAAACTTGTTAGTGCGCTAGAGAGTCTTTCGCTATGATAAGGTTGTGTGCACTGGGATAGTGTGCTTGAGAGCACGAACGTGATACATGCTAGCTGGTTATGGATTGCCAGAGTGATGGTGCCAGAAACTGACTAGATACAGAATCTGGTAGCGTTTGGATTATAATTTTTTCTTTCTTCGGAAATGAGAATCAAGAATGGAAATGGGAATGAAATTTCTGTTTTTCATGTTTGGGTTATGACTTTTTGGCCATGAGAATAGCTTTGAATGTGAATCTCATTCTCATTCCTTAAATTTTAACTTGATTAATGTGCATGGCATTAACCGGTGAGAGAGCGCAGTGATAGTTTAATTAGCTGTTTATGTACACTGATTTTGGTGCAAAAATGTTAAATCGTTGCTCATTGGGGTAGGACACGAAAAAAACATTTGAGGTCACATATATCAACTGGCTCAAGAGGCCGGCATCTGCAGGAACTTATTCGTTTGTTTGTTTAGTTGTAGTTACTAATATAAATTATGTTCTGTTTCTTGTTTGCAACTGGCTCGACTGACTTTAGCTTTGCAGGTGCAGATATCGCGAGCAAGTCCTATATAATTGCATTTCCATGTACAATGACGTGTTCGTTGCTCCCTGCCAACTCTGAAGCGGGTGGGATTTCCCGAACAATCATGTTAAAGTGCCGAACTACCACAAGGAGGAGGTGATATCAAATGTGAATGGTTGATCACTTTCTTTACAGGCCAGGCAGAAATATAAACCGCAAGGTTGCCATAGCCGTATAATTTTTTCTCGGCATCTAAACGACGGCAAAATGCTAAATGAGTTGTCTCTGATTTCATTTTCTCTTGTTTGCTAGAACTTTAGAAACACAGCTTTGCTTTGCAGAAGTGCATAGTCTCTTTCTATATTATCTTATGGCTAAAATTTGTTGTTGAGTTAATTTGTGAGAGGACAAGTAAAAGTGTAGTGTACTAGGCTGGCTTGTTGGCAATTGACTTACATCAACAATAATGTTTGTAGAAAGCAACATTTTCACAACTAAGGTAAGATGACCGACTCAACTGAAAGATTCGATCGATAATTTAAGAGTCGATATTTCTCTAAAGAAAATATTAATTTTGTCGAAGTCAATGACAAATTATAAACTTCATTAGCAACAACTGTAACATTTGTTATGGTTTCAAGCAAAACTCACATACTCATGAAACAAATCTTCTAACAATGATAGGCAACAAAACATCCAAAAAATGAAGATCTACTGCATACTTTACCAAGAAAGTTGAAACAAGTCATAGAACTAACAGATCTCGGAGGGCAAACCACGTGCGGAAGCACGGGTTAGGGAGCTTGAAAAAATTGTTCAATCTCAACAGGTCAATATTGATGTCCATTGAAAGGATGTCAATCTTCTTGACAAGAAGCCAATGTTAGAGTTCTCAGATTCTCTGAACATCTCTAATCTCAAGTTCGCTAATTATTTGAGTTGTCTTACACCTTCATGGAGAACAATCAGTATGGATTCAATTCAAAAAAGAAAAAAAGGTGTTGCAATGTTCTTCTTGTGGAGGTTGCAATCATGTCAGTTCGAAATGTCCAAATTCCATGTCCAAAGATTCTGCTCGAGTTTTTGTATCTACTCAAATTTATAATCAAAGATGTCAGTTATTAGGTTGATCCAGAGAACAATCAATCCATGAAGTCTTTTGTGAATTGTCTTGTGGCTTGTTATCCTCCAAATTTGCCTCAATCTAATCTTGGAGAAAGCTTTCTTAATCCTCATATTAGGAGGCATTAAAGGCGTGACACAAATTCTAGGACTTCAAGTAGTCTCTCAACTCCCATTCATGAAAATCTGGTTTGAGCAACCCTATCTTTGAAGGCTAATATTTGGATCCAGATGTAAATCAACCTCCTTCCAGTGTGACAGAAAAGAAGAGTTTCTCGTACTTTCATCATTTGAATACGAGTTCAAGATTCAAGCATCGTTTTGGAACCACAACTAGAATGTATATTGAGAAGACTCGCAAGGAGAATATGATAAAAAAATGTATTAACAATTCAGAGTCCAAGAGTGGGTAAGAAACATAAGAGCACTGATTGGTCTAATGACATGCGTTTGCTTAAGTGTATGTGCTTAGGTTATTTTTATAGTAATTGCTCGCAAGTTTTGGAGAAGGTGTTCATGTAATCCTTCTCTTGTGATCCGTAGGGCTTTGGTTGTTTCTAGCTAGTCTTTAGTGTGTTATACTTTGTGATGTATGTTCTATGATTTAAGTCTAGTTTCTTAATGTAATATCGGCCGGTTATTAATTTTTTTTAATAGAACTAACATATAACTACTCAAATACGATTGAGTATATATGTATGTATAATGACGATGCATCTACAAGTGGATCGAACAAGAAAACATAGTAGTGACTATTATTTTTTTAAGTTCACTTTAACATGAGCATCCAATACTTTTATATTATTATAAATGGGTTGATGTTACATTATGATTATAGGAGTGCTAGCATACACAAGTTAAACAAGGACTATTGTTCAAACCAATTACAAAATGAAAATGAGACTACATCCAAAATCAAATAAAACTCCATCCAAAATCTTTAAGTATGCTCGTAATACTGAACATTGATTATTATTTTTTCAGGAAGAAACCAACGATATATTAATCATCAAACCTTAGGCCATGTGGAGTGTAGTAAGGAAACTGAGCAATGAAATGGACACTAAAAAAGGAGAAATACTCAGATTTGCCTCGGCTTAAAAGCATCCACAGCTATTTCATTCATCAACAACAATCTGTGGTTTCTGTATTGGGGTTTGGGTCTAGATTTTCATCTGGATTGGTGGTGGTAAAGAGCTGTTCTGCTTCATAGGTTTCCTCAGTCATGTCAACATGTAGGTATTTTGGTTTATTGGGACAGTTGTGTGTTGGAGTGTATCTCTCATCACATGTGAAACACTGCCCTTTCTCTCTTCTTCTTTGGAGCTCAAATTGTGTCAGGGTTTTTGTATTTTCAGGTGTTTTGTGAGGGCTATTGAGCTTTTGGTTTGGTGGGTTTGATAAGATGCCAGGGTTATAGGGTTGTTTGGTGTAAGGTTTTGTGTAAGGTGGTGCTCTGTGGGTTTTCAACCTTGTTTCATGTAGTTTGGCCAAGCCAACAACAATAGAAATGGAATTAGGACATGCTGCAATCAATTCACTCTGGATCTCCTGTCTCAGACCCCCAATAAATATGTCAATGACCATGGATTCAGACAAATCTTCACTCCTGTTGAGGTATAAGCAAAACTTGCTATAGTAATCTGCTACAGATTGTTGCCCTTGATGCATCTTAAATAGAGCTCTCCTTGGATTATCAAATTCAGTTGGACCAAACTGATCTAGTAAGGCCTTACAAAAACTTCTCCAATCAAAGAATTGCCCCATTTTTCTTAAGCTTTGAAACCAGTTAATGTGTGACCCTTCCATGTTAGCTTCAGCTAGGACTAACTTACTCCATTCATTAGTTCTATATATTGAAAAATAAGCTTCTGCACGAGCTATCCACTCTATAGGATCTGACCCAGAAAACTTGGGAAAATAAACAGCATTCTTATCATTCATACCATTGTTTTGCAGAGTCTGACCTGTATCATGAGTGAGCTGAGGTGCTGGTGCTGGTGAACTTGAATCTGCAACTTCAGGCTGCTTTTGCTTGGAGTTTTCAGCCATGAAAGCAAGGATTTGGTCGAGCATTCCTGTGAGTCCAGCTACCTCTTCCTGGATCTGCTTCTGGCCTACTTCCAACTGAGAGAGTCTCTCAGCATTAGTCTTCCCATCGACCATGGCGAGAGGGCAATGAAAGCACCAAATGGAGTGTGGTAAGGAAACAGAGCAATGAAATGGACACTAAAAGAGGAGAAATACTCAGATTTGCCTCGGCTTAAAAGCGTCCACAGCTATTTCATTCATCAACAACAAAATGGAACCAAGTTCTACACTCCACCAGCTCAAGGTCTGCTAGAATGAGCTTACAAAAGGAAGAGAAACTGAGGGGGAAGAAACATTACAGACTCAAATCAACAACCCTAGAATGAGACTATCTCTTAGTATTTATAGTCTTGGAGCCATCCAGGTGTCGCTCTGTTTCTGGTGCTCTTCCTAACGGTTCCATCATCACTCTGACCTCTTTCATCGTGCCTGATTCGAGCCCAGCTGGCTGTACTGCCTGGACCTGTGTCTCCTTTCTTCTGTCCCAAGCAATGCTCGATGAATTGGTCCTCAGGTAGAGCGGTGTCGTTTTGCTTAGACCAACCTTCCTCCTCATTAATCGATACGCCACCGTTTTGTTTAGTGAGCCCCTCTTTCCAAACGATGTCGTCTGGAGCCTTATCCATTTCTTCTTCTCCTCCAACAGTCGATTTCCTGTTGCTGGGCTCTCCATGGTAGTTCAATTGTCATTACTCGGAAGGTTAATAAAATATTCAGCTAGATCCGGCCAGCTCAACCTAGTCAAAAGTACAAGTAATTCATTAATGAAGTCTTCAAATTAGTAAATATGGTGAAGTTTCATTCATTTCTTTAGTTTTTTTTTCTCTACACTACGATGTCATGGAGTTATATTTCGTGTTAACATGCTATGGTTTTGTAAAAATGAAATTGAGCATTTAATAGGTAAGTCAACACAAACGTAACACGTTTTCATAATATGAAATTCATAATGTGTTAGTAAGAGTATCAACACAATCAAAATAATATTTTCATTGACCCAATATGACGAAAAAGTTTAAATAAAATTATAAATTTACGACACGACTCGGCACGTTTTACTTACTTAATCTTACTTAATACAATTAGGCAACTCAAATTCAGCTTTATTAACTATTTTTAGGGTCATATAATTTTGTTTTTCCTTGAACTCGACAAAATTTTAGTTTTAGCCATTGTCCTCAAAACTTGTTTGTTTTAATCCTTACACTACTAATTTTTTTTATTCACACCCTTGTAATCGGTTATAACAGGTATCCAACCGTCACGTACGTCAACATGCCACATCATCCTTAAGTTTAATGGTTTTGCTCTCTGGACTTGACGTAATTGTGACTTTAGCCCCTAACCTCAAATTTTGTTTGTTCTAACTCTTGGACTACAAAGTTTTTTTTATTCTCATCCATGTAAGTGGTTATCAATCAGTGTGATGATATGTAACTTTTTTTTCAAGTTAACATATAATGTCAACCTATCAACATTTGTTTATAAAATAAAAAACATAATCCTAATTGTTTGGACTTTTTTTTTTTTAAAATGGCTAATTGTTTGGACTTAAATCGTCAAACACCTTAGGATAATTTTAAAAAATTGAATTCATAAAATACAAAATGAATTTCGGAGCAAGTTCGGGTTAATTATTGGATTTGTTTGTTTTAATGTGTACGTTATTTCGCTAAAAAGATTGTCTATGCTCATGTACATTTTATATGTTAAATTACGTCATACCGATGTGGTGATTGGTTACCACTAATTACAAGGTGAGAATATAAAATAAATAAATAATGGTAGCCCATGGATTGCCCAATGGATACAATCTGCTCATGGTAAAACCTCATACGGAAGAAAATCCTTTTTCAAGGATTCTATATTCTTTTTTTTTTCTTTCTTTTTTTCTTTTTTTTTTTTCTGAAACTGAGATAGACGAATATTCCTGACTCATTATCAGACAATGACTTATTCACAAATCTCATGAGCCGAAGAGTGTGAACTGTACAAGTTACCAATAAAAGAAAGAGGGGG
>JAYMTH010001182.1:0-15935 GCA_036897465.1 Pelargonium australe | reverse complement strand
AAAAATATTACACGTCAGCACTAAGAGTGTGTTCATTATTGCCACGTCAGTGCAATTTTGACAGGTCATCAACCATTAGTCCACGTCAGCAAGGGTTAACGGAGGGTTTGACGGAGATGGACGGCATGTATTCAATTGGGTAGAATAAAAGATCATGTACTAAATTTGAATTCACCTCAAAGTTTGTGTACCAAAATTACTTTTAATCCCATAAAATATAATAAATTAAAAACTCAAAAGCATGCTTTATTTCCATTTTAAACCCAATACTTTATTGAGCATCTAGTCTTTAATTTAATTTGTTTTACATTGCATGAATTGTGTTGCACACCAAACTCATGGCTAATTATTGTAAAATATGGTTAATTCTCAATACAACTAGTGAAAATTGACATATCATTCCTTTAAAATAATATAATATTCTCAGCGAGTCATACTTTGTTTGGTTTAGATTAAGTCAAAATTTTAAGAAGATGACATATCATCTAATTTTATTTATATCTATTCTAATGAATTTTTAAAAACGGAATAACTCGTTGGATCATTGTTTTTTTAATGAGGTATCACGTTTTTATTAACGGCATAGCCTAAACTAAATAGTGTTTGACTCAGATTCATCATCCCTTCTCACATTTTTTTTACTATAAATAAGTTAAATTAATAATCCAACAGAGTAGTGAATACATTTTGAAAATATGACACATTTGCCTATGATATTTATTATTATTTTTGGAAAATTAATTATAGGATTTTGTTATGTCTTGACCCCAAAAAAGTCTTCCTTTTTGGGGATTTTAAGTTCATGTAGGTGTGATGGGTTGATGAATCACAAGAAAAACCCAACCTATATTTACAATAAATATCAACTTAATTTCCAATTTCAATCCAAATTAATGTTTTAAAGTTTGATTCATATCATATGGCACATATCTATTAAACTACTATGCTCATAATCATTGCATATATATAAAAGTTTAAATATGATTAAGTCCCGAACATGGGCAATCTCACATTTGACACAAATAAAAATTATATGTTGTTTAGACCGACAAAAAAAAAAGTTTATATTCTATATTTATTACTGAAATATATAGTTTAAAATTGCAATTAAGCCACCATCATCTATGTACGCGATATAAGATGATATGTACAAAATTTGTATTCAATAATAACACACTACACCTCATTATGACAAATATAGAATCAAAACGATCATAAAAGATTTTGATTTCAACTTTTGTATAAGTTAATCACTTAAAAGAAATCACAACTCTTAATAATTGATTCAATATCTTGAAAAAATTACTTATGCGAGTGTGACGAGTTGTTGAATTATGAGAAAAATCCAACATATATTTACAACAAATGTCAACCTAGTCAATTTTGAGCCAAATCAATGTTTTCTTTATTATGTAAAAAGAAATGAAAATTACATCATTCATATCATCTACTATATACATATAATGTTCTATCATGTTTCTTGCCCATAAGAGTTTATTTTAAATACATTATCTTTTTAAATCGCGTTTTGCGATAATAGTTAGATCGCTACTATTTATATATACGATACATACAAATGATATATACGTAATATACTTTTAATTTTATAATTACACACGATAAACTCTTTGTAACCAATAAAGTTGTTATGACTACAAGAGTCTTTAATATTTTAAACAATAAATCTCGATTTGAACTTCTATACAAGTAAAATACCTCTAAAATGAAATGATAATTTGGACGTGCCTAGGATTCATGAATCATGAGAACAATCCAATGTATATTTACAATAAATATCAATATACTTTCCATTTTTTATCCAATTTAATGTTTCTAAATATGAAAATGACTTGATTCATATTACTTAGCACCTACTATATAATATATCAACTTAATTTTCAATTTAATGACTATATTCATATCATCTAGCACATCTCTACGTATTATATATTTATACTGTGTTCATTGCACTTAAAAGTTTATTTTAAGTACTTTTTATTAGTTAAAATATGTATTTCTAGATCGTGATCAAATTATTTTCGTTAATACATACGAGATGCACACTCAATAATGCAACAATACATTTTTTTTTTCCTTCATAATTACATTTGTGACATGCAACATTTATTTGTGCGCGATTTCAAATTTTAGCTATAGTGTAACTAAAATATATCAAATAAGTACATGTTTTTAACGATTGAAACTTCGATGAGTTACCGTTCATTGTTCATGATTGACATAACTTCCATTTTAAAGCCAAAACAATGGTTTTAAAATTGAAAACGACTATGTGCATTCATTTAGCACATACCTATTATTCATTATTTATTGTATTTACAAGTTTATTTTAAGATTTTTTTGGTTATTGAAATACAGTTTACGTACTATCGGGATTAAGCTAACATTGTTAGCATACACAATATGCAAAACAAATAGTATCAACATAATGTTTTCATACTTATACACAACATAATAACTATGCAATTTACAAAATTTATTTGTTCGTAATTTCTAATTTTAGCTTTTATGCAAGTAAGAACCTATCATTTTAAAGAAATAAATGGTTTTAACGATTATGTCAGTTCAACATTTAAATCCTCGACGTAATACACACATCATACTCATAGACTATTAAGTAACAATGCTTTTTTTCATAATTACACCGACAAACTCGATGTGACATGCAAAATTTACTTGTGTGTATGTAAGAGACTTATCGACTAACATTATCTCGACAAGTTACCGTTCAACATGTACGATCAACACAATTTCATAAATTAATGGTTTAAAAATTGAGTGACTATGTTCATCTCATCTAGTACATACTTATTACATTATACATTGTATATAAAAGTTTATTTAAAGTAACTTTTCTATTATTGAAATCGCAATCACGTCATTCACCGCAAAACAAACAAGATACTCACAAAATAGTAAGTAACAATACATTTTTGCATAACTACACACAATCAGCTTACTATGACGAGTCACATTTTATTTATGTTAACATTATCTCAACAAGTTAGATATGATTGTTTTATTACTAACAGTTTAGACCCAGATTCACGTACGGTCACCTGAATTCCAATTCAAAAAGAATTTGATGATAAGTAATAAACCATACCAATTTCGGAGACGATCTAGTATGTATCATCTAAAACCGGTTGTGGCCCAGTCAGATCATAAAATATTGTACGACTTTATACATTTTACACTAAAACAAATTAAAAAAAAACCCGACCTAATCAACGTCCCGAACCCCGAACTGACTCAAACAAGTAAGACCTAAACAACCTACCATGAAAAAACCCAACTCCAATTAAACCCGAAACCCGAATTATCAACTTTGTCGTTCACATTCGAGGATTTTTTTAAAAATCAATGCGGGCCCCACATGATCTATGGCTAAGAAAGAAAATCAACGGCTGTGAATGACCAATGACCTAAAACCAAAAAGGGCTAAGAAAAAACAGAGAACTCTCATTTCAGTCCCAAAAAGCTTATATTGAAGGAGAAAAAAAAAATCTTCAAAAGCAGAGTATTTATTTTAGGAAGAAAATTGAACAGAAAAAAAGGAAACAACTGAAATTCTGTATCGTCCTCTGTATGTAATCGTTTTCGTCACACACTCTCTCTTAGAGCCACATTCGTAGTTTCAGTGGTCGCTGTAGCTATAAATATAGAGCTCATTTCTGGGTCCAATTCGCCATTTTCCGATAATCCCAAAACCTTCTTGGTTGTTGTTGTTGTTGTTGCTGTGTTTTTGTGGGTTCAGTCCCAAAAATGTTCTCGATAATCTTCTGCTTCTTCTCCTTGTTCCTCTCTCTCTCCTGCTTCTCCTTCGTCTCGTTCTATCTCTACAAAAAGAGGCTCCTTTTGAAAACAGAGCTCGAGCGAGAATTGGCCCGCGAAGAAGCGGCCCGGCCGGACCCATCGGCGCTGAAGCAATCTCTGGAGAGGATTGTGGACAGGACTCGCGAGGAATGCGAGAAGAGCCGGACCCAATTGACGCATTCGCTTCTTCTGGAGATCTTGCCTCCCGATTCCGCGAAATGGGTGTCGCTGCTCGGTTCCGGCGAGGGGGATTTGAGTGGGTCCGGTGGTGGTGACGGTGGCGGAGATGGTGGTGGTGGCGATTGTGGAGCTGATTCTGGGGACTCTGGGGTCGGGGAGGATCAGAAGGTGAAGAAGAAGAAGAGGAGAGCGAAGAAGAAGAAGACGACGAATTCGCAAGGTGGAGACGGGTCGGGTTTGGATTCGGGTCCTCTGGTCAAGGAGGAGCTGGTGTGTTTGTATCCGTTTACGTCGTCGAGTAGTGCTACGCAGAGGAAGATTAAGCAGCACTATGATCAGCTGGTCAAGTGTCATGAATCCACCAAAGGATTGACACTTGCTCAGGTAATTCTTGATGCTTTTTTAGCTGAATTTGATGTTTGTTTATTTATTGTTGTGCTTAAGTTTTTGATTGTTTGTGTTGTGTGTGTTTGTTTGATGGCATTTGCTTTGTGGGTTCGAGTAAAGTTGGTAGTTTTGTGGTTGGTTTTTTAGTTTGAAGGGGAGCAAATGATGATCAGTTATTGTTATTACCTTGAAAATTGAATTATGGTCTGTTAAGACACCTTTGAGAGAAACATTCTATGGCGATTTAGAGCTTTGTCGGTTAAGATGATTATTATCTCGGTTCAATAATAGGCGAGTCAATTTGTTTCTATGCGCAAGGATGTTAGCTTGGGTACTGAATAAACTACCACAAAAATGAACAATCTGTTTCTCGTGGTATATGTTTAATCAGTTCAGCCGTTGTAAAAGTCGGTCTGTTGAGACTTTGAAAGAAGCAAGTTTTATTAGTTTAGAGATTCTTCAGTTCGGATGATTATTATTATCCCAGTTTTAGGAATTTAGGGTTCAATGATAGGAGAGATACTTTGTTGTCGTTTTTTTTATGGCATTTACTATGTGGGTTCTTGTAAGGTTGGTATGATGATCAATGGTTGTTCTAACCTGGGAAATTGAATTATGATTGAAGTTGGGTCTGTTAAGACACCTGCGAAAGAAACAGTCTAGCGATTTAGAGACTGTTGGTTAAGATGATTATTATCTCGGTTTTGGGAACTTAGGGTTCAATAATAGCTGAGTCAATTTGTTTCTATGTGTAAGGATATTAGCTAGCCATTTCTCGTAGGATTAGTTTACTCAGTTCAGCCATTGTGAAATTTGGTATGTTAATACACATTCGAAAGAAACAAGTTTTATTAGTGTAGAGATTTTTCAGTTCAAATAATTATTATCTTAGTTTTAGGAATTTGGGGTTCAATAATTTGTCTGAAAGGTCATTGGTCAACGAAGGTGGTTCTAGGCGCAAGGGTACTAGCTTGAATAGTGGTCACATTTTGAATAAACTACTGTAAAAATGAAGCATGCCATTTCTTTTGGTGTTTGCTTCATGTGTAAGGACTAGGGAAGCTCTTGATGGTATAAATTATAGGGTCTATGTATCTTATTACATAATCAACTTTGTCTTGTTGCCCTAGGTTAGGTGGCAATAGTTGCTTTGCTGCTTTTGTGCTTGAAGTTTTATTGGAAATGAGATCTCCAAGTTTTGGAAATGACTATCTAGGTTGCCTATGGAAATACTATTTTGCATGGGTTGGGTATTTGGTAGGTAATAGGAGAAATCTGGTTATGGCGACCTTACGCGAGTTTCTTAGAATGAGATAATAATTGGTTGCATAGTTCTCTCAGTGACCATCGCCCACTTGTGAATTTTCATCTAATCGAAACTAGTTTTTGTATTATGTATTAAATGATTTTTTCTTTAGGGTTTTACATATTTGGATTACGCACACAGTTTTAAGTCCTTTCCTGCTCAAAGAACTGTATCTCTGAAAATACTAGCAGCCAAGCTACTGAAGTCTGCCGGTGTTTGAATAATTGTATCAAAGGCTAAGGTTGTTTATAGCCACCGGAGTTCTTGGAAAAAGTTGGGAGGTTAATACAAATCTTAAATAACAGAGAGTGGCTATTATGAGCCATTAGATGCATGTTTGTTTGTATGTGTGTGGATTGTTCGGCGCAATTTAACATATTAGTCTTGCAAACTCATTTTACGTTGAGATCCATGCAACATCATAGTTGGTAACTATAGACCGTTACCATAATTATTAGTGATGATCTAACTCTTACGATTTTGGGTGGAACCCATCATTGCTCGTATTTTTATCCTGTAACCGCTTTACTTCTTTTACTTGGTAGTAAATGTTTATTTATTATTTTTCCTTTTGAGTCGTCTATCAAAGTTTCCTTGCTCACATAATTATTATTGAAGCTGATGTTCTTTGTCATTTCTCAGTTTTTAGCATGAAAAATGAACCCTACGTATTTTTAGGTTTCAACCGTCATTTAAACTTTAACAAATCGATTATAGGTTTTTTGTTTTTTATATCTTAGCCGCCTACATCTATAAAGTTGTAAGTTATTGCAATTGAAACTATGAAATGCTATATATAGTCAGAATTGTTTAATAGGGTAATCATTGGTTTTATTTCAGTGTGATTACTCATCATCGTATTTTTTCATGCAGGTTGGCCAGTTCGCTAATTGCTTGATTGAGGCTAAAAATGAGCTAAAGCAAAAGTATGTTCTGATTTCATACCCAAAAATATTACCGTGTCCTTTTCTTTTTTCGTATCGTTTTAGTAAATTTGGAAGAACTATGAAGGAGTGTTCTTCATTGGTTCCAGTCCTTAGGTGTATGCGGCTCCGGCTTGCTCACTTAACACATGTGAAATGTTTCCGTTATCTACTATTCATATTGTTTATAATTTCTTATTTTCCTGTTTATCTCAATTCTCAAAATTAAACCATTTCGGGATTTCCAAGACAGTTTCTTCACGGATTTCTCATTTACGAATATCAATAGCACAACATATTGATTGTAACTTCTGGTTGTGACTTTCGATATCTTCATTTGCTAATGCAGGTCTGACGCCATCCAACGGAAGTACACAATAACGAAGGCTCTTCTTAATAAGGCAGAAAGATCTTCGTTTGACCGCCTCCGCCAGCAGGTGGGTCGTAGAGTCAAGTTACAGAATAAGGCATGTGGTTTGAAGTGTTTATTTATTCAGTTTTTTTTTTCTCTCTTATTCAAGAATGTTATTTTTAGTATATTTGCTAGCTCGGCAAGTTCATTACTGCATTCGGTTTTTGTAGATATACCGGCTAGAACTAGAACAAAAGAGATTAGAGGACGACACATTTGTCTATAATTGGCTCCAACAACAGCTCAAACTCTCTCCCGCATACAAGAAGGTATGATACAAAATGTTGATTATTGTTGGTCTGTTTTTAAGTTCAGTCTTGAGTTGTGGTTTTGGGAGAAGTATACACGCACACACAGATATCGAAAGCTACATAATATGGTCAAACTGAGATACGAGATTCTTAAATCAATTCCTCATATGACGTAAGATAGCAACGGTATCTCTTTATGGAGTTGTATAGGCAATGCAACTTCCATTTACGATAGATTTGAAATTTCCTTAGTAGCGTTTGAAATAGTATTTCTATTCGGGAATGAGAATGAAGAATGAGAGTGAGATTCTCATTTTTCATGTTTGATTACGACTTTCTGGTCATGAATATTGATTTGGAAGGCTTTACTTTTACCCCGTTTGGTTACGGAGGAGGGTGTGCCTCGGCGCAACAGTGAGGTTGCCGCCTTGTGACCTTGAGGTCATAGATTCAAGTTACGAAAACATCTTTGTAAAACAGGGATAAGATTGCGTACGACAATGACCCTAACCAAACCTGACAATGCTGGGAGTCTCGTGCAATAGGTTGCCCATTTTTGGTTAGAGAGGATATGACAAGGTGAAGAAGTTGGATTCACCTCTCTCTCTCTCTCTCTCTCTCTCTCTCTCTCTCACGCACGTGTTATCTCAAAGAAACATGCTCATGCAAGAAGTATAACTTTTTCTCTTGCTCGGTCAGTGTGAAGAAGCTGGATTCACCCCCCCTCTCTCTCTCTCTCTCACACACACACACACATGCACAAGTCATCTCAAAGAAACACAACTTCTCTTGCTCGGTCTTGTTGATTCTTATTTGATCAAATCTTACAATAACCATGTCTCTCTCTCTCTCCCTCTCCTCCAGATGCTTGAAGTCGGTGCTGACATGGAGTTGAAGGCCAAAAATAGCGAGCTAACAGAAAGTACAGATACCGAGTATGATGACATCTCATTTGAAGAACTATTAGCTAGGGAGAAGAAGGATTCGTTTTGGTAAGTTTCCAATCTTGCACGCCTTCTGTCCACTAAATATACAGAATCGACACTCACTAAGCAAACTTTTTTCCTAAATCCCTCGCAGGTTGAAAAACGGGAGGCGAAGATCGTGCTCAAGCTGATGACATGCAGTTTTGCCGACTATACTCATGGATTCGCATAAACAAATGTACGTCCAATACCCAAAATCTCTCGCACCATAGCAGGAAATTTTTGGGGCTGCTCGTGCGCGTTTTCTTTGGGTTTCGTTGTTGAACAATATGATTGGGCGTGACAGTGATTTTAGTTTCTTTACTATGCTATAAAGAATTTTGGGTTTTGCAAGTTATCAACTTTGCTATACAAAAGATGAAACTTTGAATATGCTTTCAGATCTCTTATGTGCTTTGTGATTCTCTTTTTGAGTTTTTGGTATGATTTTTGTTATGGAAGTGAGATCTTAAATGGTCTTCATTGTGTGTGTATTTGAATGTTCATGAATCATGATTGGGTCCAGACCGGAAATTCATACCGGATTAGACTTGACCGGACCGTCTCAAAATGATTCTTCTTTATACATAAAATTCAACACAATTGTTTTGATATTGAATTCGTCATTTGATCTTCACTTCGAAGTATAATTTTATTACATTTAAATGGACGTTGAGATTGTGGAAACAGTTTTGGACATGGAATTTGATATTGGATTCGTCAATTGTCATGACTCCACTGTGAGCCATTTTTGATCCCATACTTAGTGTCGGATTTAACCCTAATTGAGACCATCTCCCTGACCTCCTAATGTGCTGAAATTTAACAGCACGTATGACGACATCTCGTAAAAATGACCACCTTAAATGTCACGTAAGCATAAACTAACGAGTTTGGATGACACATCTAAATAAAACAAAATCTTCAAGTTCACGTATTTAATTGAACAAAAAAATAGTAGACGTATCTACGTGATCATTTGATCAAACTTCACATGATAAATAGAGCGAATCTCAATTAAAATTTGTTTGCTCTTGAATTATAATAAAGAATGTGTTTGAAATGGAGATTCACATTTAACTCATGTGAGACTTCTTCATTCAATATTTTCATTATTATTCAAGATTAATTCAACATTTGACAATGAAACATAAACAAATAGATTGTGACTAATGAAATTTTAAATGAATATATGAATAATTTACAAGTATAATCAGAATTTCCATAACCACATTTTCATAACTCATGCGATGCACAAGGCATAACTTAATTATAACGACAAAAAACGCAATCATTAACATGGAAGTTGTAAGTTTTGTTACCGAAAAGGTAATTGTCTATCCTTCGACTTCATTTATGGTAGGGTAGTTTTCCTTCACTTGCTCTGTTACATCCACGGAACCTGAAAGGAATAAGTAAAATATTGAGCAAACGAAACAACAACAAACAATAAGTCAAAAGCTACAAGTAGGCATACAAATATCAGCACTAAACGGGTTTTCCTAGATTCCAACAAAATCGTATGATAGCAAGTAAATCCCGAATTCTAAACTGTAGATTACATAGATAGTGCAGGCCATAGTTTGCACAAGAGCTTAAAGACAATCTATAAACAGAATGGTTGTTGATGACCAATTCTAGTCAGCATTCAAGCATAAATGTGTCACTAAGTTGTAAATAATGACCAAACATATCAATAACAACAACAATCAATCTATTTCTCAAACAATGTTGGGTCAGCTGCGTGAATTATTCTTTAAGATCTTCTGCTCGTATACTCTTGCTCCGCTTTCCTACTTAATGATATCTTCTCTATTGAGCTAAGTGCTATATTTTCCTAATACTACTTTCAATATTAGCTTAGATCTAAAGGAATTCTCTCATGCCTTGTGTTTCTAATAAGTTGTCTAATAGTTGGCATCCTATCCGGATTCCGGAAGCTTCAAACTTTTTTCATTTACTAAATTACTATAATTGAAGATGAAATCCAGTAAGAGTTTGGACAAATCCTTCTCTAAAGTTTCTAAAGCCCAAACCACCTTATAACCATTTTACTTGTTTTATCTTCGACTGAGGCTACCCAACTCTTTCTCAAACAACCTTATCTTTGAAGCCTGACATTCAATGTAATTCTCCCTCCATACAAAAATGAGTGTCCACTTTTTCTTTTTTTTTTCTTTAAGAAGTTAGTTACAAATGAAATGAAAATAGTATCCTTATAAGAAGTTAGTTAATATCCCTTAGATTTGTTAAAACCGATGATGATGATGATGATGATGATGATATAATAGTAAACACAACACATGAACACATTATTAACTAACTTCTTCACTTTTCTCATAATAGAAACAAGGACACTTGTTTTAGGACGGAAGGAGTACAATGTAGCATCCCTTTCAATCCAAGTCTTTTTTACTCAGCCTAAAGTAATCATTTTTAGTAATAAAAAAGATGCAATTGCAATGTGGTTTGGTACCTTTACTGGGTATGGTCTGGTAGTTTCTTCGAGGGATTAGAGGAACTGGAGTTGGCCACCATGGAAGCGTCAACGGAAAGATATTTTGAGTCCCCATCAACCACTCATTAAACTCATCTACCACTTTCCATGTTTTTTCCTGCATATTGCATTGGACAATCCATTTCACGCAACCCAAATACACTATGTCCCCATCATTTGGGTGGAAAGCTAGAATCTTAGTGTGATAGCATGATCTGCTCTTTGCATATTATCCAGCCAATCCTTGTTGGAAGTTGAAGTCAATTGGCTAAAGACAACGTTGTGCTCCAGACACCATTCACCATTCTTGAGTGCGTAAACACCAAACCTTTTTCCCTCCGGACTATTGCTATCAGCCATTCTTCTGCGTCCAAAAATGATTGCCCGCAAAAGACCTTGGCACAGTCCAAACTGTAGAACGAAATGATTTATCAGGGGATTGAACACATCAACTGGCTTAGGAATAAACCGGTATGTATTATCCCACGGATTAAACCCAACAAACACCTCACGCTCCAACCAATAAACAATGCCATTACAGATCACAATTTTTGAGAAATAAGGCCCCCCTCTGGACGTGGAAGCTCCTGGCGGGCGCTGCAAAACAGACGAAGACCACTCACCGGTCTCCGACGAGAAGACCTCCACCTCAATTCCTTCCCCTTTTCCAACTGTGGCAGGAACACACACCAACCTGAACTTGCATCCAGGGTTGAATTTGAAATCAACATTGACATCATCTTGTCCTTGGTAGGTTAACCCGGCTAGAATGTCCCCTCCACCTGTGCCAGAGAAGTTCCTTGCTTTTTGGCTGGACGAGCCAAAGGTGGAGGTGGAAGAGGCAGCCATTCCTTGGTGACAGGATTGCAGATGAAGTAAACACTCTGGTCGTAAATGCTCGGGCAGCAAACGAGCAAGCCATTGGAGGAAGCCAGAACACAAATTCGGTCTGAATCTTCGCAAGGAAGGAACCTCAGAGAGAGGCCACCGCCATTGTTCATTGATCTGAACAAGGTTCGATTCTTGTGCAGAGTACCAAATTCATGAGATACAGCATCCTTCGTATCAACTGTACGCAAAGCTGAAAGAACAGGATCCATTCTGTTCACCAGGCAAAACGGTAGCTTCCGATTTTTCTCATATTTTCGACGCATGAATCGACGAACGAAATAGGAATCAGAATTGGAATCCAAACCAGAATTAGGGTTTATGAGATCTAACCAACGCTTGCAGACGCACTTGCATCGAGTTGCGGATTTGCTGCAAGATACACGATGAAGGATCTCCACCAGTAATTCGTCATCCAAACGCTCGATCGAATAATTCGAAGTACTAGGGTTTGAATTTGAACTTGAACTCGAATTCGACGATGAATTTGTGCATTTGAGTATTTTCCGGGGACGACCAGGCAAAGAAGATCCTTCCGGATCCTGGAGGCCGCTGAAACCAGCGGCGGAGACGCCTTCACCGCCGCCGCCTGGCCTGACCTCCTCGTCGGAGCTAGCCACCATTGGCACCGATCTGCTTCTGTTCTGTTCTGTTCGCTCACTTGGTTGAGGTGGCTATCAATTTATACTGGAGGTGGCAAAAGGTGCAATGGAGTATAAAACCAAGTAGTTTTGATTTACACATTAGTTACTCTCTCAAAACAATATAGTTTTGTGAGTCGAGGTAAGTACCTACATTTAGGGTTATTATAGAAAATTACATAATTTTAGGTGAGTCGACTCACAATTATTTTACCCTATGTTTAATATTAATAATTATTATTTTTAATTAATTTAAAAATTATTCAGTTTAAACAGAATTTGGTGAACAAATAACAAAAAAACTAGAAAATAGATAAGAATTAAATGGGTTAAGAGCAAATTTGTCAAGTTCATATATCTCAAAAATAGTAGTGTGGAAATAGGCATTCCCAATATTTTTGGGTTGATAAATTCGTACCCGAACCCACCAAAAAAATGCATTTGATTTCGGGTATCTGTCGAGTTGGGTCATATTTGTCTGCTCTAATTTGGACCCTATCCGTATTTTTTTGCTTATGGTGGCACCAAATAGACCCAATCACTTTTCGGGTCGGTTTCAGCGAACGCACATGTCTCCAAACATTTTATATGTAAAATCGAACCCGATTTAGAGTCCACACCTCTTTCATGTTGGTTTCAGAATTTGACTTTTAAAATCCGATCCAAACCTAAATTTTGGTAAAATACCATATTTGATCAATGAAGGTTGATGTTTCGACAAACTTAGTCCCTGAACTTTCATGTTTCGCCTCAATTTTATCATTGAACTTTGTTTTTACCCGAAATGGTCCCTGAACTTTCACATATAGACTCAATTTGGTCCATGAACTTTTGATATAAACTCTAATGGCAAGGACCATATTAGGTTAATTTGTGAAAGTTCAAGGATCATTTCAGATTAATATGTGAAAGTTCAGAGACCATTTCGAGTCAAAGTAAAGTCCATGGACTAAATTGGGACGAAACATAAAAGTTCAAAGACTATTTTTTGTTTTAACAAATTCATGATCAAATTGGGATAAAACACCAAAGTTCAGAGACCAAATTTGGTCTTTTACCTAAAACAATTTATACTCAAAATAGTTTCTGAACTTTTGTGTTTTGAATAAATTTGGTCCTTGCATTTTTATTAAATCAAAGTAGTCCCTGAACTTTCAAATATTCACCTAATTTAATTTTTAAACTTTTGATATAAGCTTTAGGACAATTATTTTTTTAGTCAATGTTTGAATGTCATAAACCATTTTGAATTATAAAAAAAAAAAAAAAAAAAAAGGAAATATGAAGGAAGAAGCTTAGCACGATCACTAACCTGTAAGGTGAATAACCTATCTTCAAACTGCACTTCCTTTGTCAAAAAATCTGCCCCAATAGTCGCCTTGTATTGATTGCTAAACTTCTTATTTACATATCTGAAAGAATTATGTGAAGGAAAACAACCAAAAACAAGCTGAATAACTGAATAAGTTCCTCCAAGCAGAGATTCTGCTAATCAACTGATAAAAAATGTTATTTCCTTCCCTTTCTTTTATTTGTTCATTTCAAATAACAAGGAAAACTATTCCAGTAACTATTGTAGTGTAATCACCGAGCATTTAAGGATACTGATTCATCAATGAGGTCTTCCCTACCCTGCAAATCACATGGGGAAAAACAAATTAATCTACTTAACTTCTTCGAAGAAAAAAAACAAGGGTAAAATATTTTTGCACTCTCTCAATTGTCATTTTTCTTAGATTCATACACTATCCTAATTTTCTTACTTTTTAGTTTCTGAAGCTTGGATTGAATAAAAGATTTAGATTTATGCCCCTGTTAAAAAACAACACTGAAAACTTCAAACTTTTTCAGACTTTGGCATCAAAATATGGATATTTTTTTCTTTTTATATCTTCTATTTTCTCCGATTTTCTTCTCCTAATTTAGTTAGCTCTCTAGCTCTCATTTTTCTTCCTCTTCTTCTCAAACTTCTGATTCAGTCAAACTTGTCTCCAACAATAGCATACATAAGAAAAAAAGTTTTTTTTTTTTCCCAAAAAATAAAATAAAATAAAATCAAGAAAGCAGCTCACAATTGTAAGACTTTGAATTATTCAAAGTTGGATCAATCTTTACAAAACATAAGAATAAAGGGTGTAAAGCTATAATTTTGGTCAGTGTTAAAAAAAATTAAAAATACAAGATAGGGACTAACTAAAAAATGACAGTTCATAGGTGTGGAAGTATTTTACCAAAAAAACAAAGATAAATAAGCATTGCTACATTTCTCCATTGCATAATTCTCAGTTTATTTAGCTGAATTCTCCATTAATTTTCAGGAGTAACACACAACAAGCTTTACCAAACTTCAAAATAATAAACTCAAGTCAGATTTTTAAGAAAATGGTATACAGGATTTTTCCTTGAAAAAAAAAAAAAAAAAAGCTTACCCTCAGTCCACATCCTCAAAATTAGCTAATCATACATGTTGGAGTTTATCAACAAAAACTGACTAAAACAAATGCAGCTTACCACAGAGCCTCATAACTCACAAATTAGCTAATCATACATGTTGGAGTTAATCAACAAAAATGGATTAAAACAAATGCAGCTCATCACAGAGCCTCATAATTCACAATTCACACTAACCGGACGTCCAAAATTAAGGTTCAAAATCATAATAAGTGGACTCCATCAACCGAATCAAAGTCAACTAATTAGAACCACACAAATCCATCAAAATCATCTAAAATTCACTCCATAGGTTCCAGATCAATCAAAATCCAAATCAAACCTCCAAAAATTCACCGAAATCTCTCTGCTACGACAACTCAAGGCATGTAGACGAACAAAAAATCACATTACACACGAAAATACGAGCAAATTAGGGAAAGGAAGAGAAACTGACCCGCTGTCGCCGAGGATGATGACCTTCAAGAGAGTTCTTCTACGGGAAGGCATCTTATGGATGCGGAACCGGATCGACCTCGAGAGGAAGAGACTGTAGTAGAGTCGCAGCTTCGAGTTTCTCCGGCGCCGGTGACGGAGAAGACAAGACTCAGTTCCTGAGCTGGTCGGAGCTTTCTAGTCTCGTCTGTTCTCGTCTGGTACGTTGTGTTGTTTAGTCCCTTTTTTTCAATATTTTGTTTTCATTTAATTTTTTTTTGTGGGAAATGTGTCGGTAACGTGCTTTGCAGCAGCTGGGTCGATCTGGTTTCGCCACGTCGGCAGAACTGTATGTCGACTGTTTTTGTTTATTGGGCTGTTTCGTAAAAATAAGGCTGTGCTGCTGTGACCGTAGTGCTTCTTCTCCGTTGCCAGCTCAGCTACTCGTGTCTATTTATTTTCGAGGAATTGTAGAAAGTCGTTTTCTTGATAGCTCGTACTCGTAGCTGTCCTTGATTTGTTTTTGCGACTTCACAGTTCACACAAATAATTTTTAGAGTAAATTACACGTATCTACCCTAAAGTAACCACTTGTTACACATACTTATCCTAAAATATGTTTTGTTACTTTTGGCTATTCTAAAATATGTCACATAACTTTTCGTCCATATTTTCTTCAAAGTTAACGGAATATTTCCAAAAATCAACCATGTGCCCAACACATGACCAATTTTTTTTTGAAATACCAAAATTGTCCTTCACTATACTACCCTTCTTCATCAAGAA
>JAYMTH010001181.1:0-15938 GCA_036897465.1 Pelargonium australe | reverse complement strand
TCCTTCACTTTTCGATGTGTCAAATGCCCTTATCAACTTTCACAGGAAAGTTAACATTCCGGGAAAATTTACTTTCCCATTGCCAAACGATGCCATAGGCTTTAGGTAGCGGGGTATTTTAGTACTTTTGTTAGTCTTACCAATAAAGGTCAGTAGGAAAAATTTCCAGAACATCTTCCACACTACAGTCGTGCTTCTGGTCTGGTCTTCATCTCAGAGCCCTCTCTTCCACACAGCTCCGTTCCAGGTAACCAACACTCTGATTTTTGTTCATTTCTCTCCAAAATTACAAATAGGCTTTCTCTGTATTTCAATTTCTAATTTATTGTGCTTGTTCCACAATCCAGATAGCTTTCTGTGGAAATGCTATTATATTATATAGTAGTTATCTTTTGATTCTCAATTGGATGATTCTTTGTTCTAATGAAATTTACATTAGAAATAGAAAATTATTTGTGATTTACTAGATTTTTCTTGTTCAAGCTGACAATTTGATCAATCTTTTCATTGAGTATGCTTTTGGTTGGTGGGTTAGCTCTTGATTGAGTTCCTTGCTGCAAATTGTTATAACAATTTCTACATGTTATATGTTAAGGATAATATAAGTTCTCTCTTCTTTATGAGCATGTTAATTTTTTAGTCTGAATCAATCTAAATTTGGTCCCTCTCTCTCTCTCTCTCTGGAAAAAAAAAAGAAACTTGATCTAAGATAATTTTAGGGCCAAAAGCTTTTGAGAAAAAGTGGTCTATTTTTCAACATTTGACCTTTTTTTTTTTTTGGATTGTTTATTTCTCTGGGCTCCTTTGGTATCCTGTGAAAGGAGAAGCTGAAAGAATTTTGTTTACTGCTTTAATTTTTGTTCGCATTGTACTCAAATAGAGCCTAAGAGAACATGTTATTTTCCATTGTACAAAAAGTGCCTTCGTCTCATTGATCAATGATAGTCCCCCACTACAGCTGTTTATTTGAGCAATGCAGTATATGATCTCTTAGTAAATGTTAATGCAAAATTGGAGTTTTAACTACCAGTGTTCTATTTTCTTAAGTTCTATGCTCTTGTCATAAAGTCTAGTGCATGTGAAAGTGTAAAGATGTAATATATTAGAGTCTCCTCCTCCATTTGGATAGCGGAAACGGAACTAAGTAATGCATAAAAGGTATGAGGAACCTGTAAGTGGCATCCACGATATCACTTGTCAGTACCATATATTTACTTTAACCTCTGTCCGGGTGAAAAACTGATTGTTATTTTCATGTTTGCCTCCATCAGACCAATATAGATTAGGACTTAGTAGGATCTCTTTTCCAATTTCAAAAAGTTTATACTTATAGGAGGCTTTGATTTGTGCCTGCTTCAATAAGAAAATGGATACTCTTATAACTGAGTATATATTTTTGCTTTTGGATAGGAAATCTTGGTAGAAACATTTATTGGAGTAAGTTTCAGATTTTATATAAGAAGATTATTGCGTGTATGGATTGTGACTAGTTATTGATCTAATATATGCCTGTTTTCAGTTGCACTGCAGATACACAGGGATGTCTAAGTCAGTCGGTGAAACCGCAAAAAAACTTGTTCAGATCGATGTTAGTTCAGATACTGTGTGCCCATGGTGCTTTGTGGGTAAAAGAAATCTGGACAGAGCTATAGCTGCATCTAAGGATCAATTCAACTTTGAAGTTCTTATCTCTCTTTCTCTCTCTCTCTCTCTCTCTCTCTCTCTCTCTCTCTCTCTCTCTCTCTCTCTCTCTCTCTCTCTCATCATCCGGTTTATTTTCGTCCACATTTACAGGTTAGGTGGCACCCATATCTTCTTAATCCTTATGCTCCAAAGGAAGGAATCAATAAGAAAGAGTACTACGAGAAAAAGTTTGGGTCACAAACTGAAAGGATTATAGCACGGGTGTCAGAGGTCTTCATCTCATTCTTAGGGTCTCACGTCTTACATTTCCATTTACGGGATCTAATTAGCCAATTTTACTGCCTCGATACTGCAGGCTTTCCGAAATCTTGGGTTGGAATACAACATGTCTGGACTCACGTAAGCTTGACATATTCTATAAGTTCATTTGAACATGGACCATGTTATCTAGAAAAGGCAAGAAGTCATTTTCCAATATAGATGCCACTAACAGTGTATTGTGTATTTACAGGGGAAACTCTATAGATAGCCACAGGCTTATACATTTTGCTGGCCAACAAAGTTTCAGTAAACAGCATGATCTTGTGGAGGAGTTAATGCTTGGTTACTTCACACAGGGAAAATATATTGGCGACAAGTAAGTTCATAAATTAAGAGAATGTATTTCAACCATTTATACTCTCTCATGACCACTGATGTCTGCAATTTTGGAGCAGGAATTTTCTTCTGGAATCTGCAGCCAAAGTCGGGATAGAAGGGGCATCTAATTTTCTTGATTCATCCAATTATGAAGTCGACACGGTTTTTCTCTCGACTAACTCCTTTTCTTTTGCTTTGCAAGATTGTTATTACTGCTATTTCGACACTGTATTCTTGTAAGATTTACTGACCAAACTGAGATTACTCCTTGTATCCATTGAAGATCAATGCAGAGATTAAGAAGTACTCAGCAAACATTACAGGAGTCCCCTATTATGTGGTGGGTGACAAGATACTTGCCTGTATGAACCCGAATGTTGATATTTGACGGCTACTGACATGCTTTTGTTTTCTCTGCAGATTAATGGCAAACACAAGTTGAGTGGTGCTCAACCCTCTGAGGTATTCCTGAGAGCTTTTCAAGCAGCTCAAGATTGATAGTACCTTGCACATAGCTTGTATGAATAACATGATTTGTGTACCAGAGAATTTAAGAAACTGTGTGACTGTGCGAATAAGGCTATGCGCAATTGCGCAAATGCAAATGTCTAGTATGGGTGTGAACCATAGCTAAACAGAACAGTAAAGAGTGAGTTTTTTTTTTTTTTTTTTGAATCCCACCATGGAAACATTGTTTCCATTTTATAGCCTTCTTGCTTGAAGTTATGTAAATGGATGGAAACCTTAACATATTCATGTTTTTTTGGGGGGTTTTCCTTGAGGAGATCAATCCGAATACATATGAAGTTGGGGTTAGTTCAAGGTACGTGTGACGTTAGAAGCCGCGCATTAACTTCATATATTATTCAAACTACTTTGTCTCAACGTGAATGTCCACTTTCTATTTAAAATTTACTGCAAAATGGGTATCAATATTTCTAATGCAACATGGTACACCAATTGGCTTCATGATAAGATAATAATGGGTTGTCTAGAAGGAGCTACTAGCTATTACAGTATCTTAATAAAACGGCTTAAAAAGTGTTAACCGCCAGTGTGCAGACCCGCTCAGAACCCTAACGATAAAATGACAAACTTTTAGTTGAGATGAATTTGACAAGAATTCATTTGGGCCAAAAATAAATAAAGGTAAACAAAAGAAGAGATGTGAGCCCACAAATTGCTTGATCATCATTGGTTTGAAGTTTGCAGATGCAATTCACATCACAGATAAAATTAAAATACGACGAGTACAGTACAAGAGCGGGACCTCTCTAGTTTGAACTCTATTGTATTCACCTACCTCTCTACGGTTCGGCACTGTACGTTAATCGCCATTCTCACTCACTTTACTCAACCTCCTCCTTCCTTCGCCGGCCTCGCCACTTTGTCAGATCTCCTTGTCCTCTTCTCTGCAAATCTAGGGCACCGTCTTCTTCGCTACTTCCGATCTATTTCTCTTCAAATTCACCATTTTTCTTTATACTACTGATTTGGGGCTTTTCGATTTGGATCCCTATGGCAGTTTAATCCGAGATTGCAGGTGATTTCGAGCCCTAGATTACTGTGTTGAGCTACAATGCAGAGCTCATCGAGCTCTGCGCTGCAGCCTGAGGCGATACTGGAGTGGCTCCATAAAGAAATGGGGTACCGACCCTTGGGGCCGTACAGCTCCACGAGCAAGTCGCAATTGCCTTCCATTGAATCTCTGCGGAAGATTTGCAGGGGGAACATGATTCCCGTTTGGAATTTCCTGATAAATCGCGTAAAATCGGAGAAGACTGTGGAGAATATCCGGAGGAATATTATGGTTCACGGCGGTGATGGTGGGAGTTCGGCGAATGTGGCCAAGGAGGAGGTCAGGGGCAAGGGGAGGAGGAAGGAGAAGGTGGTGGTGGGGGAGACTTTGAGTGCCGCGGAGAGTAGGGAAGCGGCTCTGCAGGAGAGAGAGTTAGCCGTTAAGGAGGTGGAGAGGTTGAGGAATATTGTCAGGAGGCAGAGGAAGGATTTGAGGGCTAGGATGCTGGAGGTTTCGAGGGAAGAGGCCGAGCGGAAGAGAATGCTAGATGAGAGGGCAAATTACAGGTTTGTGTCTCCTAAATCTTTTGCAAAAACTTGTTTGGGTCCATGGCTTGTTTGATGAAGTGGATGTTGATGAAATTTGCTTTCTTTGAAGTAATTAGTTGACAAATTCATTGTTTTGTTGTAGACATAAACAGTTTAAATGTAGTTTTCTATATACTTTAATTGCTTTAAAGATGAGATGGTTTGTCAGTCGTCAAAGAAGTGTGACATAGGAATTTCATGACAGTGATGATTCGACCTTTTGCTGTTGTTCAATGCAAACTATTAGTTAATGTGGTTGGCATTAATTATTGGTTTATGTCTCTCTTCACCACTTTTGAAGTTTAGCAAAGCGTTATGTTCAATACTATCTTATAAACTGCGATCTCGTGGCTCGTGCCTATATGATGCTGCCTTGTTCAACTTTTGGGTCTTTAAAATCAATAATTAGTTACTTCTTGTTAGTTGCTGTGTGACTGTTGTTGATATGTTCTTATTTATGGTGTTTGAGATTTAAAATCAGATACTGCAGAATATGCTTTTAGTGGCTTGAATGGAGGACAATAAGGCGTACAAAAAGTATATCTGATTCAAGTTAGTATTCTGAAATTATTGCTGATGTAATCTGTTAGCTGTGTGCTTATTTGTGGTGCAGGCACAAACAGGTGATGCTTGAGGCATATGATCAACAGTGTGATGAAGCAGTGAAAATATTTGCCGAGTATCATAAACGTCTTCGTTACTATGTTGATCAAGCAAGAGATGCCCAAAGGTCAAGCGTTGATTCTGCTGAAGTGGTCAACAGCTTTAGTTCAAACAGTGATAAGGAATCTGTTTATTCAACTATTAAGGGCTCTAAATCTGTAGATGATGTCATCCTTATTGAAACCACACGAGAAAGGAATATTCGGATGGCATGTGAATCTCTTGCAGCGAATATGATTGATAGAATACGCCATTCTTTTCCAGCTTATGAAGGAAGTGGTATTCATTTGAATCCTCAGTTAGAAGCTGCTAAATTAGGCTTTGATTTTGATGGGGAAATACCAGATGAAGTGAAATTTGTAATTCTCAGTTGCCTGAAGTGTCCTCCTCAATTGCTTCAAGCAATTACTGGATACACATCACGACTAAAAGCTCTGATTTCTAGAGAAATAGAGAAAATTGATGTTAGAGCTGATGCAGAAACCTTAAGGTATAATCTTTCTTTCTTGTCATATAATCTGATTCTTATAGGACTTTGTACTTCTTCATTTCCCGTCCGCATATATTCATTTGCAGTCAATGTACAAATACTAAAAGTCTGATCCTTTGTCAGGTACAAATACGAGAACAACAGAGTAATGGATGTATCTACTCCTGATGCAAGCTCACCATTACAATACCAACTTTATGGTAATGGAACGATGGGGATGGATTTACCTTCCAGAGGTACTCAAAATCAACTTCTTGAAAGACAGGTATTCTTCTTTCTAGATCGTAGCCATGTTTGTTGTATAAAGTTCATTAATCTCTGTAGCATTCATTTGATTAGATGATACTTTAGGTTTTATCATTATCTTTGGAACTGTTAAATTTATGTCATCTACATTTTACTCTCTACAGAAAGCTCATGTTCAACAGTTTTTGGCTACTGAAGACGCACTTAATAAAGCCGCAGAAGCTAGGGACTTGTGTCAAAAGCTTATAAAACGTTTGCATGGAACTGGTGATGTTTCCTCAAACTCTCTAGGTGTTGGAGGGCCATCACAGACTGTTGGCGGTCTTAGGCAATTTGAGGTAATTTTTTGTTTCGTTAAAGAATGCATACTTAATGGCTTTCTGGATAAATTCCTTGGTTAAGATATATTCTATTTTTGAGTGTTCTATGGTATTCATATTTAGTTATTTACTGTCTCCTTTGTAGTCTCAGTCTCCTCTATTTAAGGTTGTTGAAGTGGGTAATAAAGTCTCACATCGGATATATATAAAACAAATGAGTAACATAGAATGGTAGAAGCTAAACCCTATTAACAATGTTTATTAGTTTTGGAAGACCAAGCCATTACGTGTACTCCATTATTAAAATTTAATATGACATCAAAACAAATTTTGATCTTGGGCCGAAGGTGGCGCGTTTATGTTGCCTCCTTCTATGGTCTCCGGTCCACTCGCAGATGGACATACCTGCAACAATCTACATGTGGAGTAAAAATACTTCCATGTGAGGGGGATGGCCAGTTGTGCACGTGTCGAGCTCACCATAAAAAATGTGACGCTTGCACATGAGGGGAGGATCATCACTTAGTGTTGGCGGTCTAAGGCAATTTTAGGCAATTTTTTGTTTCGATTAGGATGTGTAATTAATGTTTTTCTAGATAAATTCCTTGGTTAATATATATTTTGTTTTCTAGTGTTCTATGGTATTCATATTCATATTCATCGTTTCCTTTCTAGTTTCTCCCATGTTTAATGTTGTTGACGTAGGTAATAAATTGTTCCTCGTCGAATAAATATATTGGTGGAAATCAAACCCTTTTAGACAAAGACTAAGCCATTATGTGTACCCATTATTAGAATTAATATGTTATTAGAGCAAATTTTGATCTTGACCTTGATTTGAAGGTGGTCCGTTTATGTTGCATCCCCACTGTGGTCTCCGGCCCGATTGTAGATGGACATGCCTGACTGCCCATGTGTTGAATAAAAATAACTACACGTGAAGGAGAGTGCTGATTTAAAAGACACCTGATTGTGCACGTGTCAAGCTCACCGATAAAAAAAAAGTTTTAGTCTCTCACGTGAGGAGCAATGTTGAAATGAGTATTAAAATGTTCCACATCAGATAAATATAAAATGAGTGAGCAACATATAATGATGTAAGCCAAATCCTACTAGTAAGGTTGACCTAGTTGTGGAAGCGCAAGCCATTATGTGTGCCTCGTTATTAAAAACTAGTTGAGACTTGAGGTGGTATATGTTGGATTAGGAAATAAGTAACTACTAACTAGTTAATGACATGCATAACAATTTTCTGTGGCTGGCTTGTTTATTGTTGTGAGATTGAATGATATATTTTCTCCACTAAACATATTTAATAGTAATGAACCAAAACCTAGGGCTTCTGTAAACAAATAATTACTGATTCACATATTTGTGGTATAAATGTTATTTTTACTTAATAACAATTTTGTATACTGCATCTATTTATTAAGGGTAAAGGATGAATTCATCTCTTAATTGTTTCCTCATTTCTTTGAGTAGTTGGAAGTTTGGGCCAAGGAGAGGGAAGCATCGGGGTTGAGGGCCAGCTTGAACACACTAATGTCTGAAATAGAACGCTTGAATAAATTATGTGCTGAGAGGAAAGAAGCTGAAGATTCTTTGAGAAAGAAGTGGAAGAAAATCGAAGAGTTTGATTCACGCAGATCTGAACTTGAAACCGTATATACAGCTCTACTCAAGGCCAATATGGTAAGGCATCTCAGAAGTAATTATCTTCTAGTCTTCAAATCAATAATGTGTTCTTGATTTTTGCATTAGTTAGAGTTACTCTTTGTTACTATTAATTGTGCACTCTACAGTTTGTCGAATATGTAAATGGAGTTCATTCTGATTATATTTACTATAGAATCAGTTTTAGTAATATGATTACTTATTAATCATTTGTTTGTTGTCAATTGGTTAAATTACATATGATGCTGATAAAAATATTGGTTAAATATGATTTTTATGGACATGCTATCTTTCAGTAGAGGCTAGGACTAATGAAGTTTATGTATCTGCCTACTAAACCTTGTTCTGGGTACTGCCATTTTTATAAAAAAAAAAAAAAAAAAAAAATCCATTGTAGATGTGAAGTTTTAAGTAGAGCTATTGGTTGGGTATACTTTTAAGTACCCAACCTACTTTAGACTGCACAACCACCTCTATCAGGGCTCCATCCATAGCCAGCCTGAACTCCAACTAGGGATGTTCAGTCGTGCTAGACCGGACCAGATTGACACCGGGACCGAAATTAAGGAATTCAAAAGACTAGGACCAGATTGATATCTAATCGGTCCTGGACTGAGACCGGACCAAACTTACACGGATAAGACCCATTGGACCGAACTTAATTTTTTAAATGACCATTTTAGAAAAAAGAAGAAGAAAAAGAAACAAATATAAAAATTATATATTGAGTGAATTGTGTGAGAAATAATTAGTGGATAGTGGTGAAAGTAGCAAAAATATTTTAAAATATCTACATTTCAAAGGAATAACATAAAAATAATATATAATAAACACAATTGGCCTGAAAGTAATTCTACCTTGGCTCATACAGGGAATGCTTTAAGGTTACTCACCTGTACTTAAACAATCCTCAAATTCTGTTTTTGTAATGAAGTCAATATTTTGGCCAGTATGTCATCTGCTTTTTGTCACTACGTAACAATTGATACTGTGTTGGTAGGGGACTTTTCACATTGTGTTTATTTCAGTTTTTCTTTTGAGAATTTTGTTCTTGACATTGCGCTAGTTCTTGACATTCATTTAATGTGTTAGATAAAAATGACATCTAGGAACTTAAAAATCATATATAACTTTTGTGATTTCATTTATGTTATAGGATGCTGCTGCATTCTGGAATCAGCAGCCATTAGCTGCGAGGGAATACGCATCAAGCACCATTATTCCTGCATGTGAAGTTGTTATGGACATTTCCAATAGTGCAAAAGAGTTTATTGAGAAAGAAGTTTCTGCATTTTATCGTAGTCCTGATAATAGCCTCTATATGCTTCCAGCAACCCCACAGGTAAGCTTCATGATCATAATCTGTGTTTGATAATGATTCGCTAGAAGTGCTCTGGTCTGGTATTGCCTTTAGTTTTAGAAAATGCTATTTAGTTAGTCTGTGGATTATGCAAAATAAATGTTTTTATTATACTAGTTTATTGTAAGGGATTGGATGGCCATACTACCCTTTATTGTTAGGGTTGCCTTCAAGAATTTGAGTTCTATATTCTTATGGCTTCATAAATGGTTTATTATGGGTGAGGAATCTCTCACATTATGTTAGATCCAAATTGGATAATTTCCTAAATCAGCAACTGGTACCATCCCTAAGAATAAGTTAGTTTATGTAATATGTTTGGTCACTTGGATTTATGAAATAATTTATCTTCTGAACTACTAATACTAATCATGCCTACAGCCAATTATATGTCTCCCACAATCAGTGTTCTAATTGGAAAGGAACACCATCTTTAGTGAACTGTCAGTTTATGGCAATAAGGCCTTAGCTTTTGAAATCATTAAAAAAATTCTCCTTATCAATTGAGCTTGGACAATATGTAAATTATAACATTTAATTAAATAATCTTTGGACTTGTACTGTGTGTGTGCTGAGTCCTGAATTTGCTGGTATATTGCGCTCACAGATGAATCATATATTTGTTTCCCACTATTACTATCACTGGCATTAAGTAATTGGTTACCATTATATAAATAGTAGAGTTTTTCTTTTTTATGAAACTGAAAAATGTGGTTAATTTTGCATGCCAAGGATTTTATGAGCTGATATTGTATAGGTGACGGCTTGTACAACTATTTACTAAATTGATTCATTGAGTTCTGTTGAAGGTGTAGTTCTAATTGGATTAGAACTATCTAATTTGAACAAACTACAAATATAGTTGGAATATATCAGAATTATATTTTAACTTATTTGTGTTTGTCAAACCGTAACTACCCCTATCCTCTTCTTCTTATTGTTACTATTAGTATTATTTATTTATTTATAATCTTTAGCCTTTCTTCTGCATTGTTAAATTTGTGAAATATTTCTCTCTTTCCTGTTATTCATCAAATAGCTTTACTGCGTATCCATCGGCTACAAAAGAGTTTTATTCCTTTTTGATAAGCACTATAAGTTTAATCTAATTCTAACTATATCTATAGTTGGTTGTAATCTAATTCTAATTAGAACTACATCTTCAACAAATTCTACAATGTTGAAGATTGTAAAATATAGCTTGCAATTTCTCTTTACACTCCTAGAATAACATTCTACTTAAGGATCTCTTGTATGAAATTGTATGCACCTAAGAATTTTAGATTATTGGGCTTTGAAATGAATTGGGAAATATTGTTATGTTGGGATTTTCAGTGCAAGAATGGTACACTTAGGTTCATAAACTTCAGTATTGATTGCAGTGTTGATAGAAGCAGTACTAGTGTTAGTGAAGGCGATGATGACAGTAGTGGTTGTGCCAGCAATGGAGATTGTGAGTAATGGTGCAGCTACCATAGTACCATACTAATGACTATAACTGGTCAATTTGGTAGAAGTGACTGTAGTTTGGGTTAGTGATGGTGAAGAGGCTGTTATATGATGGTGGTAGTGGTAGAAGTCTGGATTTGCTTGTGAGAATACTTATATTGTGACATTACCTTTTTCATTGTTGTTTTTTTTATCGGCAATAGGTACTTTATTCAAGTAAAATGAATTACAAGAACAAGTACAATCATTGTTGTTGTTATTTTAAATTGTACCTTTTGTGTTGTGATATGTTATCTGTAACAAGAATGATTCCTTCAAAAAAAGGAAAAAAAAAGAATGATTAAACAGCTTTATTGTGAATGTGATCTTAGTTTCAGTAGATGTTTGCTTGTTCTGAAATGAAGTGTGCTCTTTTGTTCTCATAAATTCTATTTAAAGACATTTCTTGTGTGATTGAATTCGTCCATATTGTTGGAATATGTATAATCATGCCGCATAAAGTGCAACACAGTTGAACACACTCCTACAAGTCAGTTGCAAGAATTGTACCAAAATTTACCGAAAGTTTATATGTCCTCAAAAAAACCGAAATGAACTTTATAATTTTTTTATATAGATTCCTTTGCTTTCTTCCGGGTCCATAATTTTACCATTAAATTTGTTGTTGTCATTATTCCTGCTCTTAATATTAATATTATCATCATCGTAGTACAAGTGTGGACCTGAATAAATTCTGGTTTGTGAATTCTGGATTCAGTATAACATGATAATCATCACATATGGAATCTCTATTCAACTTGTTTATTTATTGGTTTCCTATTAGGCACTCTTGGAATCTATGGGTGCCAATGGATCTACTGGACCTGAAGCTGTTGCAGCTGCAGAGAAGAAAGCTGCTTTATTGACTGCAAGAGCTGGTTCAAGGGATCCATCAGCAATTCCTTCCATTTGTCGTGTTTCCGCTGCCCTTCAATATCCAGCTGGTAAGTTTTTAATCTATGCAGAAGGCTAGAAGCATGGCCCATAGAGAGGTTTACATTTTTCCACGTCAATGCAATAAGTTGCAGGATATGACCTTCCTCGAATTTATTTATTTATTAGGGTGATAATCTAGGTTCAGATTTAAGTTGTAAACATAGCTTCTTAACTTACGCTATAAGACTTTGATTCTAAGGCTGGCCTTCACTTTGCCTCTTAACTGAACTGGGCTATCAATAACTTAAAAGAATGTCAAAATCCATTTTTCTCTAGAGGCTGGACTACTAACTTCTAATATTATTAGATCATGCTATATCATCAGTTTGTAGACATATTCTAACTGCTAATTATGTATATCAAAACATTGCTGTCCTGATAGAAATTTTATCAGCAACAAATAGTGAATTGAAATAATTTTGAAAGAGTTTATCGGTGCCGGTTCATTAGGGTCATAGAAGGAGTTAGCTAATGGCATTGAATTATTGGTAATTTTTTTCTATATGATTAATATTGGTCACTTTTTAAACTTTATTTATTATCTACTTCAGGATTAGTTAGAACTTGCAATATATTTAGAACACATTTTGGATGCACGCCAGGTCCCTAAATATGTGGACTGAGTTACTTATATTGCATAATCAGGTTTGGAGGGTTCAGATGCTGGTTTGGCATCTGTTTTAGAGTCGCTGGAATTTTGTTTGAAGCTTCGTGGTTCTGAGGCTTGTGTGTTGGAGGAGCTGGCAAAATCAATCAATTTAGTCCATATACGACAGGATCTTGTTGAAAGTGGCCATTCTTTGTTAAACCATGCTTATCGAGCTCAACAAGAATATGAAAGGTAAAGAGCAGTAATGTTTCTTGTGTTTTATACTCTAGTCTTTATCATCAAACTCTAAAGATATTAGGTGAATTTTGAGAGCTTATTTTCTGTTTGGTACTCATTCTTGTTTTGAATTACCAAGTGCAAGTTGGCTGCTTTCTTTGAGTTTTAGACTCCATTGTTAGATGGTGATAGACTGGAAGATAGAGATGTTCTCTCTCTACTCAGTTTTATACCGTTTAGTTGCATCAGATTGTAGTTAGTTATTCAAAAGAATTGTATCCATTGCTGAACACAAAAGATCACGGTGACTGGATTCGTATTAATTTATCAGCACAAAGATTTGCTTGGCTTGACTTTTACTTTTTCTTGCAGGACTACAAGTTATTGCCTGAAATTGGCTGGTGAACAAGAAAAGACTGTTATGGAGAAATGGTTGCCTGATCTTAAGACTGCAATTCTGAATGCTCAGAAGTCTTTGGAAGATTGCAAAAATGTTAAAGGCTTGGTAAGTACCTACCAAAATTGGAGCTAAACCATTTATAATTGCATATTGCATATATTTTGAGTTTTTCCATTCTTCTGAAGCTGTTGAAATTTAAGAATTTATATTTTTTGGATTTGGTGGGCTTTCAAGTAAGTGCAAAGGTCATATTTTGTTACTTAGGTTTGGCTCTTGTTTTGAAAAGCCAATGAGGCCCGAGGCACACCTTAGAGCCTACCCTTCACCGTTGTAGTTGAGGCACAGTTAATATATGCCTTAAGAACAAGGTCATCTTCACTTAAAACTCTTCAATTCTTCATATATGGTCTTAAATTAGGGCACTATGATGATGACATCATCTTCCATTGTCTCAATTTACAAGACCAAAATTAATTTGTCTTGTGAAGAACTCTTTGAAGCCCTTGCCTTACTGTGTTCCTAGCACCTAGGCTCTAGAGGACCTTAGCGCTTGAAATGTGTCTTGTGCTTAAACTATTATTCTTTATTTCCCATCAACAAGGGACTACACTTTACTTTCAAATGCTCCGGACTACTGATTCACGTCTTGTTGGACTCTTGTTAATTTAAAATGTATACCTTTTGAATATGGTGGCTGTTTATAGAAGTGGCCTCAAGCACCTATTCTAAAAGATCAACTTTGTTTGTTGAATTTGCCTTGTACCCTTGTACTTTGCTCTATTATGTTATCAATCAATGATATAGGCTACTCCTTATCTCCCAGTAGAATCTACCCAGTAATATTTTCTTTGCAGGGTCTCTTGCTCAATATTTTCAGCTTCTATAGTTCTATATGAATTTGTTTCACTTGTAAAAGAGGTTACGAATTTTTTTTTTGGTTTGTATGGAAAAGGTGTCTCTAGGCCAGTGCTTGTAGCACTGTGAGGAGACTATTTTCTCCCTGGGTGATCTTAAAGGTGCACCCCCTACATCGGCCTGGTGCATTCAAGAGAAAATTCCTTGGGTGCTGGCCACCTTTGTTCAAGGTTTGAACCTAGGTGGCCAAGGGGGGACCAAACCACCTTGACCACCAGGCCAAGCCCTTAGGGTGTGAGTTAGGTTCAAATTATGTGCATTTCTTATGTTAAGACACTGTCCTGTCACTACCTGAATCTGATTACCTTGACCTATTTGTGTGGCTTATAAATTGAATTGAGGTTGTTCCTTTGTGGAAGAGTATCACATATTTGGTGGATTGGCTTCTAAATATGTGTTTTAACATTTTGCTGCAGCTTGAGGAATGGTGGGAGCAACCGGCGTCAACTGTTGTTGACTGGGTTAAAGTTGATGGGCAAAATGTTGCTGCGTGGCATAATCACGTGAAACAGCTTCTTGCTTTTTATGACAAGGAGCTATTGTGAATACAAGTCTTTGAGCATTAGGTGCTACCCAGCATTTCCAGAAATTTCAGTTATTCATTTATACTTGTACCACTTTATGTCAATAGGCAAGATTGTGTGCTCTACCAACCTTCCCGAAGCTGCTGTGGCGTGGGAGACACTCCGGGATACAAGTGGACACATCTATTGTGCATATGCTTGGATTGGAGGGTGGGAAAATAACTATGCGTGCGAAAGTGGATGCATCCAGTGAGGATATATATATCCACTGAGTTTGGTCTCGAGTGTAAGAGGTATTCTATAGGTCTATACACGATTAAACGTTGAGGTACGGCCTGACTGTTGTTCTCTTGTGGGTCCTTTTACTAATCGATACGTCGTATAGATTTATTCTAGATAGAATCCCTCTTGTATCATAGGGCCATGTAGTTTCCAGGCCATAGGTAGTTGGGGTTGTGTGATTTAACTGTATTGATTTTTTTTGTATGTAACTTGAGTAGTCAGTTTGTTTGACATGTTTACTGTAACTGCATCAATTTGACAATAGCAAGAAACTGATTGGGTTTTAATATCAGTTGATTTGTTAAGCTTAAAAAATCAAGATTGTGTTTTTGCTTCGAGATTCTTTGCTGATGAAGTATTTTTGCAGCAAGTGGCTGACCCCAAAACCCACGTGAAAGAAGCATATTGTGTGCACATCACAAGCATTTAAATTAAGTCAATACTTTTTTTTTTTTTTTTTTTTTTTTTTTACGAAGTAACCCTGTTACTGTTGTTAAATCACTGATATTCGTAACCAGAACCATACAAGGACCGAAAGGCATGCACTAAACAGAAACCTAAAGTCGTTGATTCTCTCCTAACAAAGCCTACCACCTTACAATAAAACTAAAAATACTAGAAATAAAGCATGAAACCGACTATAGTGATAAAATTCGCACGTGCAACTCCCATCCAGGCATCCCGAGTCATTCCATGAGACTCGACAAGGTGTGTGCTGACTCACCATTGCTACCGTTAAGCCACCCTCATCTGAACCTAAAGCGGCTGATTCTCTCCAGCTGAGAGAACCCAAACTGCTGTAGTGGCCCGCCGCCTCCACTGCACCTCACACCCCGGGATCTCATTCGCCTAAGCGAGCATGATCGTTCTGGCTCGCCTGTTCACCTACAACATCCACCACACTTTCCTCCCCGACCCTACGCCTCTTCCCGTCTAGCACAATGGCCCCATCTCTGAGTTCCTGTTGCCCTACCAGGTTCTTCGTGATTGCCGGTCCTACCTCCATTGGGCTGGCCGTGTCTACATCCTCCTCCTCTCCCAAGAGCCACCGTGCTCCGATGTTACGCCCCGACTTCCTAGTCGGAGCCCAAAGCCACATACCATATGCCATTTCCTTTCCCACCTCTGGATGCTTGATTAATTCCTTACATTGCGGGCCCCCATGACCCACGATTCCATAGTAAAAACAAAAGTGGGGTAGTTTCTCGTATTTGAAAACAATCTAAGACCACATACCTCCTGAGTTTTTACCCTCCAAAGCCGCTTGATTGGCTTCCGGACATCCACCACTACCCGAATTCTAATGTACGAAGTTCGATTCCTTGTGAAGCTAAAATGATCTATCTCCACAAACTTCCCAATATAGTTGCTGATGTTGCGATAAACTCGCTCGGTCCTAACCTCTTCCGGGAGGTCATGAAGTTG